>CBVK0101368891.1:0-17264 GCA_900067695.1 Picea abies | reverse complement strand
CCTCATTGTAATCATCTTCTTGCGAATGCGAGTAGTCGTCACATCTCTTTTCAGAGATAAGTTGCCACCATTCTAGCGAGTCTTTCACTTTGTATTTTTACAGTCTCTGTACATCTATTTCATTAATAGAAATCGTGTATTAATTTATCTCTTTTTTTATGGATGCATCTCTGATACATTTCTGTTATATTATTGGATATTCGTGATATCTCTATGCATTTATTTATTATATTTCTGCTCTCAGTTTGTGCTGAAAATAATCTGGATTGGATGATGAGGGTATCAGAAAAGAAAGTGGGGAGCCATCACATGCTATATAACATGCACCATTGCAGAATATCCCTAAGGGAGTGACCATTTCCACACTCTCAAGAGTCCCTAAATATTACACCTTCATGGTCATAGGTATTGTGCATGGGTAGAGGGTTACAACATTGGTTGATGGTGGAGCCACCCACAATTTCATTGATGTTGCACTTGTCACCAGGAGAAAAATATATGTGAAGGATTTTGAGGGATTAAATGTGGTAGTAGAAGATGGGTACAACATGATGTTTACTCAGAGGATTAGAGGATTGGAAGTAACATTGGGAAATTATACGTTGATCAATGAATTTATGTTCTGGATCTAGAATATACTCATGTGACATTGTAATTTTAGTGGATGTAATCATTGGGATATATCCACATGAATTATTAGGACATGAGGATGTAGTTGCAAGAAAAAGGTTTGATAACGAGTCATCCTAAGAGGTATGTCAATAGGTTCCCCCAGGATTGTTTCTAACTAGCGCATGGAGGCCCTTTTTAGACACGGGGACATGGCTTGCACAACAAAGTTCCTCATCACCATGGAGAATCCATCATAGGATTGCCAAAATTATCTTGTGGATATCCAGACATTACTTGGAAAGAATGAAAGAGTGTTTTATCCATTTCCAGTAAGGAGACTACCTGACAGAGGATTTGAGAATGTCATTGATCTAGAAGAGGGGTCAAAGCTTGTGATCACCACCCCCTATAGGAATCCGAAGAGAATCAAGAAAAAAATAGAGAAGGCCATAAAGAAATTGCTAGATATGGGACATATCAATCGTAGCTCTAGTCCTTTTTCTTTTTCAATTTTGTTGGTGAAGAAGAAAGATGGCACTATGAGGATGTGCATAGACTATAGGTCACTAAACAAGAAGACCATAAAAAACTGATACCCAATACCCAGGATTGATGAGTTGATTGATGAATTGCATGGGGTGGTGTACTTTTCAAAGGTTGATTTGTGATCAAAATACCACTAGATTTGAGTTAGAGAGGAGGATATCCATAAGACTGCATTTAGGTGTCACTATGGGAACTATGTGTTTCTAGTCATGCCCTTTTGGTTGACTAATGCACTATCTACCTTTCAGTCCTACATGAAACATATATTCAACAAACAGTTGAGGAAATTCTTACTGGTATTCTTTGACAATCTTTTGATATACAACATAACGTGGGAGGAACATTTGAGGCATGTGGATGAGATTCTCACCATTGTGTAGGAGCAATTGCTTTCTTCCAAGGAGGAAAAGTGTGATTTCGGGTTCACAAAGATCCTCTATCCAGGGAACGTGATAGGTGTTAAGGGAGTAAAGGTGCATTAGGAGAATATCCATACCATATTATATTGTCCCACCCCCAAGACAATCACATATCTGCAACGATTCTTTAGGATATGTAGCTATTACAGGAACTTTTTGAAAGGATTTTCACAACTGGTTGTGCCATTGATATACCTCACTAAGAAGGGGGCATTCCAATGGTCATAGGAAGCACAGGTAACATTTGATAGAATGAATAGGGTGATGAGAACTTTTCCAGTGTTAGCACTCCCAGATTTTATGTAGCTTTTTGTTCTCGAGTGTGACACATCTAGCGAGGGGATAGAAGAAATATTGATGCAGAATCGACATTCAATAGCTTTCGAGAGAAGAAATGTAAGAAAGCCTGAGAATATCTATTCGATCTATTATAAGGAGATGTTGGCCATCATGCATGCATTGGCCAAATTAAGATAGTACTTAGTAGGATGATGCTTTGTGGTTAGGATTGATGACAACATCTTGAGATATTTCTTAGAGTAGTGGGACTTGAATGAGAGACAAAAAAAATGGGTGAGTCAGGTGCATTCATATGATTTTGACATTGAGTATGCAAAGGGTAATAATAATATAGTTGTTGACACCTTATCCAAGAGACCTATAGCCTTCTCCATGATAGGGATCTCAATAGACTGGAATTCCATTCTCTTGGTGGAATACTCCAAGAATACCTTCTCTTGTGATCCGATGGAGGGAATTATTCAGGATTATAGGTACAGGGTAGTGGATGAAATCATCTACTAAAAAGAAATGATTTATCGTTTCCCTGAGTCCACACTAAAGGATGATATTTTGAGGGGAATACATAACGCACCACTAGCAGGGCACTAGGGTATCTGAAGACCTACAAACATGTGAGGGAGAGATTCTCATGGAATGGTCTCAAGGGGGATGTACTTTGTCATGTGAGGGAGTGAATGAGTTTCCAATATAACAAGTCAAAGTTCACACATCATGCAGGATTGCCTCATCCATTTCCCATTCTGGAGCAGAAGTGGGATAACATTTCCATTCACTTCATCATAGGATTTCCAAAGGTGCATGATAGGGACTATATCTACATGGTAGTGGAATATTGACTAAATATGCACACTTGTTTTCCATTCCTACAGAGTACAATGCATCACAGGTCGTAGACCTATTCTTCAGGGAGTTGTTCATACTTCATGGTCTTCCGAGAAACATAGTCAGTCACTAGGATAATAGGTTTCTCAGTGCATTTTGGTAGGATCTATTCAGGTTATCTAGGACATAGTTGAAACCAAGTACTATCTATCACTCCTAGAAATATGAGAATACCAAGATAGTAAAAAAATGGATTGAGGGGTATCTGAGGAACTATGAGTCATGGAAGCATCATGCATGGATAAAGTGGTTGCACATTGGGGAACATTTCTAAAATACCACTCATCACATGTCCATCAACATGATTCCATTCAAGGCATTGTATGGTTATGGCACTCAATATTTTATGGATTTTGAATTTGGAGAGAGAAGAGCACCCAAGGCCAAAGAATGGTTGTAGAAAATTAAGGACATCTTGAAATTCCTGAAGGATAATTTGCAGGCCACTCAGAATAAACAAAATATGTACACAAATAGGCATAGGGTAGAACACAACTTTGAGGTTGAATATCTATTCTTTCTTAGATTGCAGCCTTATAGACAATCTTCACTAAATAAGATTGGTGTAGACAATCTCAAGACTTAGTTTTTATGGACCCTACAAAGTAAATAAGATTGGTGTAGACAATCTCAAGACTTAGTTTTTATGGACCCTACAAAGTGATAGGGAGAGTTGGGGAAGTAGCATATGAGATGGAGCTACCAGAGGGTAGCAGGATCTAGTATATGAGGAATGGCATTTGGTTCTAGCTCTCAAGAGGATTTTTTATGTCAGGGAATGAAGGATGAGGAGCAGGATCATTCAAGAGTACTTGGTTGTATGGAGGGGATTGCCAACAAAATATGCTACCTTGGAAGGAGAGTAGATATTACAACACCCCAATCTGGAGTTGATTGAGGACAAGAAATATTGGGAAGGGAGGCCTATAATGTCCCCTTCCAATTTGCGGAGGATGACTCAATATCCTATATGATTCTCGTAGGCTATACTCAATAAGAAAAAATGGAGTCAAGGAGGTTTATTTGATGTCACTGGATTAAAATAATAACAAATCCTAAAAGTGAAATTAAATAAAAAAAATAATTGTATTTAATTGGAATTGGAGGGAAAATCAAGTAAGGTTTTGATTTGGTCAAAAAAGGGAAATATATAGAAGGTAAAAATGGAGGATAAATAGAGGGATAACCCTTCTCTTTGGAATTATGTTTTATGATCTTTTGTTGATGTACTCCTTGAGCCAAGTTTTGGTTAGGAGTTAGAAAACTCCTTCCATATCAATTTAGTTTTGGTGGTGAAATATCCACCCTATCTAGACTAGGAGGAGGATTCATCCAGAGTACTCATTTTAGCTCATTATGGTGTTTTGTTTCATCTTGGAAAGAGTTTGGAGGTATATAGGCTTGCACAGGGGTTTGTGGCATTTTTCTAGAGGAGTTCGGTTATCATATCTATAGGTGCTAGGAGGGTTTTGCGCAGTTGGGAAAGGAGACACCCCCTTGGGTTGAGCATGAGTTGTCCCACAAGGCTCCTCTATATGTCCCACAGTCATCCTGTGAGGACCTCTGTGAATCTAATGTTGTAGTAGTTCACCAGATCGAGGTTGTGAGAGTTACAATGGACAGAGAAAGATTGGGATCAGAGAGCCTTAGACATCAAATATTTAACATCATTCCAAATTTTATTTTTGTTTATGTAGTAGATGTTTCAATTTCTTGGTATTCATTAGATTTGTGTTCTTAGGAGTATTATGTAGTTGTTATTAAAACCATTAGATATCATTTTATTACTGAGATTTTTGGGAGTTTCCATCCATAATAATATGCCATGGTTATCTGCTATATTTCTTATGTAATGGGTGGATGCTATGTGTTTGGAAATATTATCATATGAGAAAACTTTTTAAAAAAAGTTAACAATACCATTAATACAAGTATTTGCACTTTTACATAAGAGGATATAACAATTTGGGACAGAAAAAAAAAAATATCCCCACCTAGCCTAGTTGTGGACATTACATAAAATGAACATTTTCTTCGGATATATGGGAGTAATCCCCAAATTCAAATACACCACCAAGACATATAATACCTTGATGCTAAGGATAAGTTGCTAACTCAGTTGGAACTCAAAGGGAGCTGCTCTAATACTAATATGATCTATAATCACTCCACCTATGGCTAGCACGATTCATCAACATGAAACTTTTGTTTTCATGATTAAGGTTCCATTTGGTTCAATGAGGACCTACTATGTTTTTTAGTGATTTAAATCCATTTTATTACTATTGTGATATATGTTCCTTAGGCCAAATCAATACATGTTTTTTTTAACTATCATGTATTTGGAACCTAATGCCTAAGACTATGTTGTTATACTATGAGTCCCTAGACAATAAAAAAGTCCAATATCACAGGCGAGTGCATTAATTTTAGGGACCTAACCTCCCTAACCCCTCACATAGGTAGAATAATATATTTTCCATGTAATAAAGAATGAGATTAGTTAATAAGGCCTATTTAATAAATGTCAAAATGTCAATGCAAGAATACCTAATAGAAGGTTTCATTTCTAGAATGATCTTCCTCTAGAATGTTATTTGGAAGATAAAATTAATATAAATAAGAGTAGGAGGCATGAGAAATATTTTTCCTAGAATTATTGTAATAGAGTGTTTCTCTGCTAGAGGTTTCCCCCTCGAAGAGGTAAGTGAACATTATTTCCCTATAAATAAAAGGTATTAATTTTTGTTGTGGTTCTCTACATTTTATTATTCTGCTTTCATTTTTGTGCAGTATTTCTATTTTATTCTTAATGTAATAGATCTTGTACCTAACAAGTGGTATCAAAGCACTTTCCTCTATGGAAACCGTCGATTTTTTTTTTTCAAGGTAGAGATGTCTACTGTCGATGCCTTACACCACAAATATTTGTCACTTAGCAGATAAAACTATGGTGGGGAACACTACATGCATTAAATATAGATGATTTCATGGGGTTTCTTAGAAACAATCATTTCACTTTATTGGAAACCTCTATAACCCTTGTTGGTATCCCTCGAGTAGTGCTGCATAAGATAGAATTTGTGCATGACCATCACTCCCACGTACTGATAGGTATATCAAGATTCCCATAGCTCTCCTGAAACTAGATTTATATTAGTCAATCGACCTCCTGACTGCTATACTAACACCAAGAACAACACTCATGAAGATACTATCTAGTACCTAGGTAATCGGGTAGTATAACTAAGGGTATGATTGAGCCTCTTTAGTTGGTGCCCTAAGATATTGGGTCGAGTACTATTATTTGATCCCACACATATATCAAAGAGATATAGCACATGGAAAACCCTTGTCTGTAGGAACCCTATAAACCCTAACCCCTATGAAAGAAATGAAACAGAAAATGAACAAATGAGATATATTGTAGCACTACCTTCCCTCCTGCAATCTAGTGGTGAAATTCCTATAGAAATTTTCTTGTTAACAATTTGGTCCATTTGTTACTATAGTATTCAGGCTAGAGTATAAATCTACAAAAGTTAAAAAAAAAATTATAGTCGTCCCACCAACACCCTTATTTAGGACCTATCTCATTAGATTCCTCTCTTCACCCTGCTTGCAGTGATATCTATCATTTTTAAGCATTTTTTTCCTTTGGACCTGACCCCCTTCTCTTAACCCTTATTTGGATCCTATCCCATTGAATTCCTCTCTTTGCACTGATTATAGTGGTACCATTCTCCAACAAACCGTGTTTTGTGTGGACCCACCTACCCCTTTCCTTCCCCAATGGCTCACACCCACAGCCAAGACTGGGATACCCACCTCACTGCCCTAGAAAAATGTCAATGAGAAAAATAGGAAGGACATATATAACCTTAATTCCAGCATTGGTAGCATAAATTCCTAACTTCCCCCTTAGAAACACTTCCCACAACAATGACCAACTTGACCACCATGTGTCAGCAATCCCAAGAAGTAGTGAAAAACTTGACCACCATGTGTCAGCAATCCCAAGAAGTAGTGAAAAACTTGACCACATTGTTTAAGCAAGACCATGATCCTTTATCTTCTACCCCACCTTATAACCCAGAAGGCACCAAATCCTCCTATTCCACATCCCTTCATTCCAATCAATTTCAGTGGTACCTACGTCTTCCTAGAATGGAGGTGACAAATTTGATGGCTCGAGTCCCACAGACTAGGTCACTCAAATGGAACAATATTTCTCTTTGCATGTAATTAATAATGAGTTGGCCAAAATCCATTATGTTGTTTTCTATCTAAATCCTAAAAGATGGAAATGGTGGAAGTGGAGAAAAAATGCATGTCAAGGGTATGTGGCTTGGACACAATTTGTTGTAGATATTTATGAACACTTTGACACTAACACCCACCATTTAGGTTGTTTTACCAATTTGAAAAAATATGGCATAGTGGAATAATTTATAGATTCCTTTGAGCACTTGAATTTCTGAATGGAGGGCATGTTAGATGTTTTATTTCAGGAATTCTTTATTAGTTTCCTAAATGATGAAATTTGTGCCCATGTCCTAATGGCTCATCCCTAGAATTGGATAAAAGCTACTAAAAGAGCTAAGGAAGCACAATAGGTTGTCTCCTCCCAAACCATAAAAAATTACTTTATTCCTTTCCACAAACCCTCATATTCCACCCCTCCCTCCACCCCATTGAAAACTCTAGAAATTAATACAAGCATAAATGGAGAAACACCAACTCAAGGGGATTTTCTACAATTGTGATGACAATTTTTTTGGGGGGAACAAGTGTAAGGAACGTAATATTTTTATGGCCATATTTGAGGATGTTTTTGATGAAGAGGAGGAGGCTCCCCCTGTGGCAAAGCTACCTGAGCCAAATGATTTTACTCCACCCTATGATCCACCAACAGTTGAATCGATCATTTCACTGAACTCCCTCACTGGCTTCTTTGCTTCCCAAACCCTCAACATAATTGGCTACATTAATTATTAGAAGGTCATCATCCTAATTGAAAGTGGAAACAACCATAATTTTATTCATCATATCATTCCCCAAGAATCTAATTTCTATACCCGTGCAGTCAATAATTTTCAAATCATGATTTCCAATGGAGGTTTCATGAAATGTGGGGGTCATTGTGAAAATGTGTGTCTCTAAATTGGTTAGTAAAACTTGAAGTCATATATGTTTTCTATAAACATGGGTAGTTGTGACATTGTGCTCGGTGTGTAATGGTTACTCACTCTTGATCCCATCCTCATGGATTTTAAGGAATTAACCATCCAATTCCACCAAGAAGGAAAACAATGTAACTTCCAAGGCATCACAATAGGCTCCCCTAAGACCATCAACTTCCATTGAATGGAAAAAAATCCTCAAAAATGGTCATTCGAGCAATATTTACCAACTCCATCCCATTCAAAAAATTGATACACCCTCTATGCATCCTGACCTCTAATATATCCTCTCCAAACACCAAGTTGGTTTTTCAACTCCCCATGGAATTCCCCCTTTCCATGGTGTTCATGAGCATTCCATTCCTCTAGTGTCGAGTAGTCTTCCTCCCAATTTTCTCCCTTATCATCACCCCTTTTCATAGAATAATGAAATTGAGAAAAAATTTCAATAATTGCTCGACATGGGTGTTATCTGTCCCAATACCAACCCATATTCGTCTTCTGTAGTCATGGTCCTAAATAAACAAGGAACTTGATGCATGTGTCCCGACTTTCACTCCCTCAACAAAATCTCAATCAAAGATGAATTTCCCATTCCTGTCATTGATAATCTATTGGATGAATTGAGTGGTGCTCAGTACTTTACTAAAATTGATCTTCATTATATCTACCACCATATACGTATGAAAGAGGAAGACATTACCAAGACTGCATTTATAAATCATGAGGGTTACTATGAGTTCTTGGTAATTCCCTTTGGCTTGTGTAATGCTCCCTCCACTTTCCAAAGTTTCATGAATCATGTATTTCATCCTTTTCTCCTTCATTTTGTCTTAGTTTCTTTGATGATATTCTCATCTATAGTAAAACTTGGATATCCCATCTCACCCATGTGGATCAATTTCTTCACCTACTCTCTTAACAACGATTTTTCCTCAAATAGTTTAAATGTGCCTTTGGATCCTCGAAAGTGGAGTACTTGGGTCATATTGTATGCAAGGATGGTGTAGAGGTGGATCCTAAGAAAATTGAAGCTATATAGGATTGGCTCCACCATAAATCTCTTAAGATATTGTGTGGTATTGTGGGTTTAGTGGGATATTATCACAAGTTTGTTCAGAATTATGGAAAAATTGTAGCACCTCTCACTGCTCTCCCTAAAAATAATGCTTTAACTTGGACTTCAACTACTAATCAATCCTTACATGCCTTGAAAGAGGCTATGTCCATGAATCTAGTCCTAGCCCTTCCTGAATTCACAAATACTTTTTTCTTGGAATGTGATGCTTCAAGGAAAAGAATTGGGGTAGTTCTCATGCAAGATGGAAGGCCTTTAGAATTCACCAACAAAAAAAAATCGGAGTGACATTTGGGACAATCAATCTATGAAAAGGAAATGTTTGCTATTATGCATTTCATGGATATTTTGCATCCTTATCTCTTGGGGAAATGATTCTAAATTAAAACTAATCATTAGAGCCTGAAGTATTTTTTGGAACAACGAATTTCAACCCTAAAGAAACAAAAATGGGTGACCAAGCTATTTGGATATGATTATGAGATAATTTATAAGAAGGGAGAAGAAAAGGTGGTTGTTGATGCTCTTTCTAGGAAGTATGAAGAAGAAGGGTCCCTCTTTTCCCTCTCCTTCATTGTACCAGACTGGCTCCAAGATGTTCACTAGGAATGGTTGTAAGACCCCATACTTTCTCTCCTGAAACAACAATTGCAACACCATTCTACAACTTCTCCAGGGTATTCTTGGCACAATGAAGATCTGTTCTACAAAGTTCATCTATATTTAAGCAATCAGTCACAACTTAAATCTAGAATTCTTTCTGATCTTCATGCTTCACCAACAAATAGGCATTCAAGGTTTACAATAAACTATGAAAGGGTCAAATGCTATTTTTTCTGGGATGGCCAAATTGAAGTTGTCAACAAGTGTTTGGAAACATATTTGTGGTGTTTTTAATCTGACATACAAAATCAATGGGATCAATGATTACCCCTAATTGAATGGTGGTACAACACATCTTACCATACAACCACTCACATGACTCCTTTTGAAGCAGTATATGGAAAAAATCCATCATTGATTCTCTCATACATGATAGGTGTCCCAAAGGTTCAACAAGTTGAAAAAAATATTATAGTCTGAGAGACCATTCTCTATAACCTCAAATAAAATTTGGTCATGGATTAGAATTGCATGAAGCAACAAGAAACAAAGGTCATTTTGGATGTCAATTTACTAAAGTGGATCAGGTTTTTCTTCGTCTGGAAACCTATAAGCATACTTCACTCAAAGCTGAACATTGTCATAAACTTTCTCCCAAATTTTATGGTCCCTATACCATTCTCAAGTGAGTGGGGCCTGTGGCATACCAATTATATTTTCTCAGTGATTCTAAGATCCATCTTGTTTTTCATGTCTCATTCTTAAATAAAGTGATTGGAATTAACTATCAAACTCAAACCAGTCTCCCTGAGTTGGATGAAGAAGGTTCCATTTGGTTGCAACCACAAGCAACCTTGGACTAGTGTGAGAATCGTCTCCATCAATTCATCATTAAGGAAGTTTTAGTTCAGTGGAAATATACAACTCTAGAATATGCCACTTGGGATATGGCCACCATTATGCAACAATTTCCTCATCTCAAGCCTTGAGGACAAGGTTTCTCTTTAAGGGGGGTAGGTTAGGGACCTAACCTCCCTAACCCCTCATGTAGGTAGAATAATAAATTTTCCATGTAATAAAGGCCAACATTATTTAACAATTCCTATTTAATAAATGTGAACAAGTCAATGTAAGAATACCTGATATAATATTTCACTTCTAGAATGATATTCCTCTAGAATGTTGTTTAGAAGATAGAATTAGTATAAATAAGAGTAGGAGGCATGAAAAATATTTTTCTTGAGAATTATTGTAATAGAGAATTTCTCTGCTGGAGGTCCCCCCCTCAAAGAGGCAAGTGAACATTGTTTTTTGTCAATAAAGGTATCATTTTTGGTATTATGGTTCTCTACATTCTATTGTTTTGTTGGTATTTTCTACAATATTTATATTTTCTCCTTATTGTAATAGATATGGTACCCAAAAAGTGGTATCATAGAAATTTCCTATGTGGAAAATGTAGGATTTTTGTTCCAAGGTAGAAACGTGTATTACTGATGTATTAAAAGAATATATATTTTTCATTCAATGGGTAAAAATGTAGTAGGCAAGACTACACGGAAGAAACAAATATGGTTTCACAGGGTTGATAGAAATTAACGTTTCACCTTGTTGGAAACTTCTATAACAACTGTTGATACCCTTCGAGTAGTACCACATCAGAAAAAGTTTGTACATATCCATCACTCCCATGTACTTTTAGGTATATTCATAGTCCCATAGATTAGTCAATCGACCTCTTGACTACTATAGTGACGTAAAGAACAACACTCTGGAATATACTCTCCAGTACCTGGGTAATCAGGTAGTAAAACTAAGGGTACGACCGAGCCTCGTTAGTTGATTCCCTAAGATATTGGGTCGAGTAATATTGTTCGACCTTGCACATTTATCAAAGAGGTATAGCATAAGGAAAACCCTTGTCTATAGGAACCCTATAAACCCTAACCCCTAGGAAAGAAATATAACATAAAATGAACAAATGAGATCTATTGCTACACAACCTTGCCTCCTTCATTTTGGTTGTGAAATTCCTACAGAATTTTTCCTGTTAAAAATTAGGGTCATTCATCATTGCAATATTCTTCATGATGGAGTTTAACTCTGTAGAAGTTAAAAAATAAAAATAAAATAGTATAATGGTATCGTTGACACTTTTATTTGGAAACTGTCCCATTGGACTCCCCTTTTCTCCCTGATCACAACGATATTTATCACTTGTCATCCTTTTTTACCTGTGGACCCACCCATCCTTTCCAACAAACTTATCTCCCACATATTCCACTATATTCCTATATTTTCATTGATTGTAGAAATACTGTTTACTAGGAACCCCTTTTTGTGTGAACTAACCCACCCCATTCTTGTGTTTCACTTTCATCACGGAACACACCCACAACCAAGACCTTGAAACTTGCCTCAATTCCACTCTAGACACAAAAATGGAAGACATGAAACAAGAAATGAACTAGGACATGGTAGAAATGAAACAAGATATGAAGAAGGACATCACTAACCACCTCAATAGCTAGATTGACTCTTTTTCTTCCAAACTCATGGAAAAACTGAATATTCCCGGAGGCCTTACCTCATATAAATAAACGTTTAACCCATAATGTGATGCTTCCTCTAATTCCTAGACTTTTCAGTCCAACCCCCTTCATTATGATCTACCTCTTCCATGAGTTGAAGTTAATAAATTTGATGGCTCAAATCCCACTGGGTGGGTCACTCAAATGGAACATTACTTCTCATTTCATGGCATCACTAATGACTTGTCCAAACTTCATTGCTGTGTCCTCTATCTGGATACTAAACACTGGAAAGGGAAGAAAAAAAAATCACACCAAGGGTATTTTGCTTGGACACAACTTGTGGTCAAACTTTATGAGTGAATTGACACCAACAAACACTACCTGGGTCATTTGACCAAGTTGAAGAAGTATGGTACAATGGAATACTTTATCATTGAATTTTTTCAATTGGCTTTCAAAAAAGAGGGCATGTTTGATGCCTTCCTTAAGGAATTCTTTATCACTATCCTAAAATATGACATTTGAGCTCAGGTCCCCATGGCTCACCCCTAGATGTGGTTGGAAGCTACTCAATGTGCCAAGGAAGCACAACAAGTTATTTTTTCCCCAGACAGAAAAATATATTTTCTTCCTAGCCCTCGACCTACCAATACTTCCCCTCATGCTAATACTCTCAAGATCCATAAATTAACTCGGGCCAATATGGATGAACGCCAACTCAAGGGCCTTTTCTATAATTGCCATGAAAAATATTTTTTGGGGCACAAGTGTAAGGAAAACAAATTTATGGACATTTTTTAGGATGTTGTTGATGAGGAGGTCAAAGTTTCCTTAGTGGAAGAACTACCCTCAACAAATGATCCTACTCCACTCTCTGACCCACCAGAAGTTGAACCGTTGATTTCACTACATGCCCTCATTGGATTATATACTCCCCAAACCCTCAATCTCATTGGTTACATCAAGCATAAGAAGATCATAATCCTTCTTGATAGTGGAAACAACCATAATTTTATTCATTGTCACATTGACTAGGAAATCAATTACTATATTTGTGTCATAAAAAAATTTCAAATCATGATTGCCAATAGAGGATCCATGAAATGTGGTAGGCGTTGTTAAAATGTGTGTCTCCAAATTGGTCAATACAACCTGAAATCACATATGTTTTCTATTGACATGGGAGGTTGCGACATTGTTCTCGGTGAAAAATGGTTATGCACTATCAATCCCATCCTCATGTATTTTAATGAATTTACCATGTAATTCCAACATGAGGGACAATAATATAAGTTCCAAAGCATCATAGCAGGCTCCCCTGAGATCATCAATTCCCATCAAATGGAAAATCTCCTCAAAAAAGGTCATTTGAACATTATTTCCCAAATCCATTCCATTTAATTAGTTGAGACACCCTCTATGCATCATGACCTCCAATATTTCCTCTCCAAACACTAAGCTATGTTTTCCACTCCCCATGGAATTCCCCCTTCTCGTGGTGTTGATGACTATTACATTCCTCTGGTACTGGGTAGTCTTCCTCCCAATGCTCTCCCTTATCATCATCTCTTTTCTCAAAAGAATTAAATTAATAAAATTGTTCAATAATTGCTTAACACGGGTGTTATTGATCCTAGTACTAGCCCCTATTATTTTCCTGTGGTCATGGTAATCAAGAAAGAAGCCACTTGGCACATGTGTCCAAAATTTCATGCCCTCAACAAACTCACAATCAAATACAAATTTCCCATTCCTATCATTAAATTTCCCATTGGATGAATTGAGTGGTGATCAATACTTTACTAAACTTTATCTCCATTCAGGCTACCACCAAATATGTATGAAAGAGGAAGACATTCCCATGACTGCATTTAAAACTCATGAGGGTCACTATGAGTTCTTGGTAATGCCCTTTGGATTGTGTAATTCTCTCTCCACTTTCCATAGTATCATGTATCACGTCTTCCATATTTTTTTCCATCATTTTGTCTCAGTGTTCCTTCATGATAGTCTCATATATGGTAAGACATGGACAACCCATCTCTCCCATGTGGATCAAGTTCTCCATCTACTCTTTCAACACCAAATTTTACTCAAACAATATAAATGTTCCTTTGAAGCCTAGGAAGTGGAGTACCTAGGTTATATTGTCAGCAATGATGGTGTATGGGTGGATCCTAAGAAAATTGAAGTGATGTAGGATTAGCCTCACCCTAAAAATGTTAAAATATTGCATAGTTTTCTATGTTTAACAATCTATTATCGCAAGTTTGTTTAGAATTATGGAAAAATTGCAGCACCTCTCACTTCTCTCCTTAAAAAAAATGCTTTCACCTGGAATCCAACAACTGATCAATCCTTCCACGACTTGAAAGAGGTTATGTGCATTAATTTGGTCTTGGCCTTTCCCAACTTCACAAATAATTTTGTCCTAGAATGTGATGCTTCAAGGAAAGGAATTGGGGTAGTCCTCATGCCAGATGGAAGGCCTTTTGTATTCACTAGAAAACAACTTTCGAAGAGAAATTTGGGACAATCAATCTATGAAAAGGAAATGTTTGATATTCTTCATTTCACAGATATCTAATGTCCTTATCTATTGGGGAAATTATTCCAAATTAAAAATGATCATCATAGCCTCAAGTATTTTATTGAACAATGAATTTCCTCTCGGAGCAACAAAAATGGGTGAACAAACTATTTGTATATGATTGTAAGATCATTTACAAGAAGGGAAAAGAAAATGATTTTGTTTTCACTCTTTCTAGGAAGAATGAAGAAGAAGGGTCCCTCTTTCCCCTCTCCTTCATTGTACCATATTGGCTCCAAGATCTTTGCCAGGAATGGTTGCAAGACCCCAAACTTTCTCTCTTATTCCAATAATTGCAACACCATTCTCTAGCTTCTCCAGGGTACTCTTGACACAATGAAGAGATTTTATACAAAGTTCATTTGTATTAAATAAAATAGTCACAACTTAAATCCACGGTGATTTCTGAGCTTCATGCTTCACCCATAGCTCGAAATTCAGGGTTTACCAAAACCTGTGAAAGGGTCAAACATTATCTTTTCTGGGATGGTATGAAACATGACATCTTCACCTTTGTGGATGAATGTGAAGTCTTTCAATGCAACAAGGGAGAAATAGTTAAATCTCCAGGAACACTCCAATCGCTTCTCATCCCCCCTACTATTTGGAGGGACATTTTTATGTATTTCATTGTTGTCTTAGCTAAATCATGTAATAAGTCAGGCATCATGGTGGTACTCGATTGTCTCTCTAAATATTCTCATTTATGTGCTCTTCAACACCCATTCATTGCATACACAATGGCTCAAATTTTCATGGATAATATCTTCAAACTTCATGTCATGCCTCATTCTATTGCCTTTGATAGAGATCCAACTTTCACCAACACTTTTTGGCAATAATTGTTCAGGCTCTAGGGAACCCAATTGCATCTCAGCACTGCCTATGATCCCTAGACTGATGGCTAAATTGAAGTTGTCAAAAATCTTTTGGAAACATATTTTTATTGTTTTTCATATGACATAAAGAATGAGTGAGTTCAATGGTTACCCCTAGATGAATGGTGGTACAACACATATTACCATACAACTACTCGCATGACTCATTTTGAAGCAGTCTATGGAAAAAAACCACCTTCGGTTATCTCATACTTTTTAGGTGTATTGAAGGCTCAGGAGTTTGAAAAAAATATTACAGTCTGAGAGGCCATTCTCTGTACCGTCAAAGAAAATGTAGCCATGGCTCGTAATCACATGAATAAACAAGAAGATCAGGATCATTCTAAATGCCAATTTGTTGAAGGGGACCATGTGTTTCTTCATCTACAACCTTATAAGAAGACTTCACTCAAAGATTAACACTGTCAGAAAATTTCTCCCAAATTCTATGGTTCTTGTACAATTCTCAAGTGAGTGGGGCCCATGGCCTACCAATTAGCTCTGCCCAGTCATTATAAGCTCCATCATGTTTTTCATGTCTCATGCTTAAAGAAAGTGCTTGGAACTAAGTGTCAAACTCAAACTAGTCTCCTTGAGTTAGATGAAGGAGGTTCCATGTGGTTACAGGAACAGGTAGTCTTGGAACAATAAGAGCCTCTTCTTTGTCAATGCATCATCAAGGTAGTGTTAGTTCACTGGAAAGATGCGACTCCAAAAGATGCCACCTAGGAGCCGGCCACCACTCTACAACAGTTTATTCATCTCAAGCCTTAAGGACAAGGTTTTTCTTCAAAGGGGAGGGCATGTTAGGGAACTACCCTCCCTAACCCCTCCCTAAGGTTGTTCTTGAAAGCAGAGGGCATGGTAGAATAATATATTTTTCATGTAATAAAGGTATACATTAGTTAACAAGACCTAATAGAATATTTCGCTTATAAAAACATATTCCTCTAGAATGTTATTTAGAATATATAATTAGTATAAATAAGAGTATGAGGCATGAAAAATATTTGTATTGATAATTATTGTAATAGAGAACTACTCTGCTGGAAGTTCCCCCCTTGAAGATGAAAGTGAACATTGATTTCTAGCAATAAATGTATCATTTTTATATCATGGTTCTCTACATTTAGTTGTTCTGCTAGTGTTTTATATAGTATTAACTATTTTTTCTTATTATAATAGATATGGTACCTAACACCAACGTCGAGGAATGTTTTGAAAGTCAGATATTTCATGAGATTAGCCAGATACTATAGGAGATTTATAGTAGGATCCTCTAAAAAATTCCATCCCATCACTTCTCTTAAAGAAGGGAATTAAGTTAGTGTGGATAGTGGAATGTGAAGAGGAACTATGCTACACATGATTTGGAGCTTACTTCCATAGTCCATATGCTAAAAATGTGGAGGCATTACTTAATGGGGAAGAAATTTGAATTGAGGACAGACCACAGTGCTCTAAAATATCTCTTTGAACAACTGGCTTTAAATGATAGGAATACAAGATGGATGAAATTATTAAGTGAGTACAACTTCGACATTGTTAAGAAACAAACATCAATATAGCATAGAAAAAGCTCAGGAAAAGTACTCAAAGCCTTGAAAAAGAGATAATTTCAAATAATAAGCCTCTT
>CBVK0101368889.1:0-11610 GCA_900067695.1 Picea abies | reverse complement strand
GATCTTGCAATATTTAGGATATAATCCACTTGGGAAACCTTTTTTTGATGCCCTCAAAGAGGAATTATACCATATTGGAAACTATGATGATTTTTATCACAAGATCTATCACCCTAGTTCAAATACTATCACAAGGTGTAAGACAAGTGTAACCTTTGGAAGTACTTGCCACTGTCAGCTTAACAATTAATTTCCTTGTTTTAGTGAAGGATGAAATCTAACACAAGGGAGGATTCCATAGTAACTTAAAGGAATCCTATAGAGAGACAAGTGAAGTCTACAACCCCATATGTTAGTTACTCAAAAATACCATCACTAAGTCAAGGTTCAAGGTAAATGCAAGGTGGTTAAGTAAATAAATTCCAAATTTGTGTGTGAGGTGTTTTAAGACAATAAGTGGTAACTACCAAGTCAAATAAGTCCAATAAATACCCCAAGACACTACAAATCAAAATAAAATCTATGTATGTCATAAAACTTACATTTAAGAATGATTACTTCAATAAATTACCAAGTTAGAACAATATAAATATAATGGTCTTTAAACCAATGGATATGTAATGGAAGAAGGATGAAAATACAAGATCCAAATGGGGTTTTGAATAAAAAAATATTGTTGAAATTTTAATGGCATGAAGCAAGATTAAAACCTCCAAGATGTCAAATCCTAGCAAGCTGAAAATTTCAACATCAATACAATAAATGACGTCAAAGAATATTTCACGGGTGGAAATGCCTACAAACCCTAGATGTCAAGCTAAGTAGAGATTGGAAGTTGAAGGTAAATCATAATATAATCATAAAGAATCAAAGAAGAGGTAGAATTATGGTTCATGGTCACTTGTAAGAGAAACAAACTAGTGCCATTTAGCTTCCTTGGGAATATGGAGTCAAAGATACACTTTCTTGGAGAGCAAAGTCAAGAGAATGACCTAAGAACTAAACTTTAGGGTTGTCCACTACAAACTCTAGGTGTTAATCCTTTAGAAGAGAAATTCAAGATAGTCCACTACAAACCCTAAGAGGCCATCCTATGTCTTCTAGAAACCTTTATCAAGATATTAAGATGGATCTTGGTCAAAATCTTAGAGTGGCCCACTACAAAACATAGAACTTTAACCTACAAGAATAAGACTAGGGTAGTCCACTACAAACCCTACAATTATCCCTATGTCATTAAACAAGATTTAAAAAATTATAATAAGGGAAGGTAGCCCACTACAAACCTTCCTAGGGTTTCAAGACAAGGTTTATTCAAGACAATACAAGATAACATGCAATTATCACCACTTTGAAAAAACATTCACCTAATACATCAATAAATAAACCATCAAAGATTTGAAAAGAGAACTGAGTAGGCTAATCAATGAGAATCCATGAAACCCTAACCCTGAAATCATCTACAAAACTTGAAAACCATCCACAAGAGCATCTCCAAGATGAGGCACATAAGTCATCCATAGTGAAAGAAAAATATAGAAGACAAGTGTAGTGATGATTGTCCACAAGTTTAGATATGATTTACAAATGGAGTGCTCCCTCTATATATACGAGGTAACCAAGCACTATATCCTTTTAAGAAGCCCATAAAACATGTAAATCCATGATACAAGGTGGATAGGTCTTAGGATGACCCCTAAAAGTGCCTCCAAAATGAAAATACAATGCTAAAAAATCAAAACGTCCTCCTAAAGTACCACATGCATGAGTGTAGAGTGTAAAAAGAGGGTGCATATGTCATCTCCTCAAGGGGTACAAAGGCTCCAAAAGTCACATCCATCCCCAAAAGGTGCAAAGCATCATCAAAGTTCATGTCCCCTCATCAAGAATGTCACATCCCCTCATCCAAAGGTGCCAATTCATCATCATCAATGTTGAGTCAGCTCAAGTAAGCATCAAATCATCCTCAAGCATTACATCATCCTCAAGCATTACATCATCCTCAAGTGTGCAATGTCCCATGCTCCTAGGGTGACTTCATGATGGATAAGGGATCCATAAACTCTTTGAAGAGGTGTACTATCCTTGTTAAGTGCAATGGCATCCATCCAAACCCTAGCATCCTCAGAGGGGTGCAACGTCCAAGCTGTGGACTTCCTTCCCTCTAGGTGACACATCAGGCTATATCTGCAATGTCCTAGCTAATCCATGCAACGTATAAGGTCTAAGAGGTGCTAGAAGGTGTCAAAAGGCATGCCAAATCATCAAGTATTCCAACACTCATCATCAGGGTCCCAATGACCTCCACACAATGTGCAACATCCCAGGTAGAAGCATAAACAAATCCTTCACAAGACCATCACCAGGGGTGCATCATCATCAAGCAAGGCTTGGAGAAGTCAAGTGAGACCAACCATCATGGATACAAGAATCATTGTAATCACAAAAAGTAAGCCACAGTTTAATACAAAAGTCATGTAAGCAATTCACATTAAGTATCTTCTTCAAACTTCACACTAGCTTAAGAATTTATGCAATTTTCCAAGTTTAGGTATGGGAGGACTGTCAAAATACCCTATTAGGTGTGCCAATACCCAAGTAGAGGAGTATTTCCCGAGAAACCCATCAAAGTGTAAGTATAAGTGAATGATATGACATGAGGTTTACTTCATGGTTATGGTGTTATTGACATGCAAGGCCACGTGTGAGGTTCATATCCATGAGTGCCTTTGTAGAGGGAGAACTTGGTGCATTGAGTTACCCTTTCCTCGACATTGTTTCTTTCCAAGCCCCTATTCTTTCCTTTTGATATTCATTTATTTATTTGCAAGTCCCTTTTTAGGTTTATGAATTTATTTTTCCTGGGATTCAATTAAGTCTGTTTAATTTGATACACATTTAGTGCTTTAGGATTTGGGGTGATGGCTTCATAGAGAGGGGGTAGAGGTCAAGATGGTATTTGGATTTTGATTTGTCATTTTTCATCCCATTTTATTTTCCATTCTTTTACTAGCTTTATCAACCTCAGGCATTCAAGCCCCTTCTTCTCACAGGAGGATGAAGGTACAATTTTTTTTGGGATACATGTAAGAGTCATTTCCAGAAGATAGGATAATAAGAGGAATATGGATGGAATGTGTTAATTATGGAAGGGAATGGTATGTTACCCCTATCAAGGCCTCCCAGTAGGACCTGTGTTTTCCAAGAATGACAACACTAGACTAGGACACATATGATGGCCACCAAGGTGAAACAAGACAAAAGCATGACTGCCAAGCATCATTATCCATTATCTGACTTCAACTCATGATCCTCACCTAAATTATTAATGCATTAAATGTAACACTTTGTATGAAATAATGACTAATGTATGTCATGTGTGTTGGACCACCATCATTGGATAAACCATGTTGATCAAGTGAATAAGTTCAACAATGATGAGGGGGAGGCATCTCAAGGGATGCTATATATGGAGAATGTTGATCATCATATTTGGGATCACTGTTTTCAAAGTGGATAATGAATAATGATCTCCTCTAGTTATTCCTAGGTGAGAGGGGGTAACAATGAAAAATACATGAGATGAACAACTTTTCACCAAGAGAGAGACCGGATGGCATTGGAGTGCATTAATATCTTCCATGCCTTTTGTTGAAAGCAAGACATCAAAGAATCTAAGTGACACTTGGTTATTAAATACCATAGTGGAATACACAAATACATCCAAACATAGATGGATTTCCTAGACATCTCCTCACTAGGAACCACCTATTGGTATGTTGTCAACATCACAAAAAATTAAGAAACACAATAAGCAGGAGTTTGGGTCAGTAAATCTCCCACAACATAAGCATGGTAAATGTGTCCCCAACTTGTAGAAAAAAGGATAGAGAAAGGATAGATAACCTTAGGACAACCTGTTCAAACTGTATATAACGAAGGGTAGCGAGAAGTCGAAGGAGGAAATCAGAAAGTGGTGCGAGCTCCAAAAAATCCCCTGGCACAATACTGATGAATGTTGTTCAAAGCAATCATTTCTAGGTGAGATGAAATAGTTTGAGTTAGACTCTAATTCATATCCAAACAAGGGAAAAAAATTCATCAACGGATAATGCAGTGTTACCATTACTACCACAAAGCTCCAACTATAAGAGAAAACTAAGCTTGAGGAAGGTGAGCACCTCTTCCCCCCGTAGATGTGGGTGAAGGGGAATCTACTACATTTCATTGTTGACAGTGGTAGTTAGATGTGTTAATAAATAGAGCACAATATAGGGAAAGAGACATAAGAACTTTCTTGAAAAGGCCTCAAGCCATAGTAATCTTATTCTACATTCATTACAATGATACAATTTTATAGTACATGAATGAAACCACCTCATAAACTAGATTTAATCTCACATTGACACCTCATCAAGAGATACGACAAGGAGGAGGAAAAATAGGATCTAATACAAACTTAGGATAAAAACTATATCCCATAGTGAGAAATACAATAAGGTGGTGTAGGACTTCATGCTTGTATAGGGATTCATAGGCAAACAATCCCCTCCTCAATCATAAGTCTGAACAATAATACTGGCAAGGCATCGAGAACTAGTATCATATTCAAGTCTTCAATATGAAACTCCTAATTTGAACTTCGATCAAGATATGCCTAAAACATCACCAAATATGGATTCTGAAAACTCATAGAATCTGTAAAATCTCACTGTGTAAACATGTAAGCTAGAATACCTATAATTGTTCACCGATGTGAACTCCAATATTTTATGAGAGTGAAACAAGATAAGTGAATCAAATGCAAGTCTAACACATCCCTGAAAATGGTTGACAACCCAATCAAATGCCAAACTACATTGTAGATGGATCTAGCCATTTTCTGCTAGGTTGAATGACCATCTAGGTGAACAAAATGTCCACAATTGTTTTCTTGAAAAACAACACACAAATAGTGTCAATCAACATCCCAATCATCAATTTGAATTTCTATGCATGATTCAAATGAACCATAATTCTTCCAAATAGATACTAAGTAGTAAACCATGTGTCTTACTGGAACTACTCAATTTTCAAATCAATGATCATGTTGAGATCAAACTCAGAGAATTGATGGACGTTGCACAAAATACAACAAGTGGAAAAAACCTCAAAAAATCCCAATGGGAAATTTATCACAAGTGATGAAATCTTTGTAACACTCTTGTTGTTGTTGTCACCCTTTTTGCATTTTGTTTGTCTAAGTTTTCCATCTACAGACTGTTGATGTTGATTTGGTATATTTTTTGTTGTTGTCGAAACTCTAAGTCTTACAATCATCATCAATATTCCCCCCTTTGTCAACCGAAAGTGAGACATCAGATGTTTTTATATGGTTTACCCTTAACCAATTCATCACTATATCTTTTGGTTTTGGTTAACCACTAACCATTTTCAATTCATTGATGGTTTGAATTTTCCACAAACTATCTCCACTCATTAGTGCACCCCCCCACTTTAATATATAAAAAAGTACCATTTGAGAGTCATTGAATCGATTTTCATTTTTGTACATCCTCCCCTTTAAGGTGCAAGGATATTGAATGGATATATGCTACAAGATGTGTCTTTACTCAAGATAGAATTCTACTGTAAGATTGATTTAACTGCTTGGTTGTTGATGACCATTTCCAAGGATTGATCCACCCATAATGAACCTTTAATATTTTATATTTCTTTATTATGGAGCATCTATTTGATGAATGATTATGCTTGTCACAATGTTGAAAAGGATATAGATCAAAACACATATTGTCCATGTGACCAATGTGATGACAATCTTGGAACCAAAATTTTTCTTCAATATGTTGATCATCAACTATATCATTAATCTCATTGATTTTTGATGTCTATTTATCAAGAAATTCTCCACTAACAAACTTAACTAGTTTGGAGTAATATGGGATATGAAATATGTTGCCTTTGTCATATCCTAACTGATGTTGATTTTTGTCAAATTGTAAGTCTTCCCAAGGTCTAATAATGGATTTGGAAAGAATACGTTGAACCTGTTCATGAATCNTGNAATGTAAGTCTGCCCAAGGTCTAATAATGGATTTGGAAAGAATACGTTGAACCTGTTCATGAATAAATTCATCCTCATCCAAAAATACATATGGAGTTATTTCATTGAGTTGATCCTGTGCTAACTGTTGTTCATTTTCAAATTAAAAAAAATTGGTTTCTATGAATAAGGACTACTTCAGAATGTTGAACATACTTTAGTTGGATTTCATCATGAAGAAGTTGTGACTAAGTCCGAAGAAGTTTAAATTTGGCTTGTGAAACTTGCAAACACGTTAGAATAGATTGAAGAGTTCCTTTGTAGTTTGTAATTGTGTTGTCTTCAACAATGAGTATTAGAGTGTTTATTAACTCTAATAATTCTTGAATTCAAGCCATTTGAAACACTGAATGTGTATAGGTAGGTCTTGGATTGCAATTGGCTTGACAACAAATATGGCTTCTTGAAATTCCACCTTTTCACAACAAGATCCAACAATTTCAATTTAGACTAAAAAAATGGAGGGTGTTGAGTTCAATTGAGAATGCACCCAATTAACTGATAAATTTGATACTTACAAAAATACTACTATAATACTCTACTCAAATTTGATTTTGAAGTTGAATTGATGCAAATTGAAATTAGTGTTGGTGTATATTTATTGTTGAATGTTGATGTGATTGACAACTTGAATGCTTGAATATGCTTTGCAACTGTTTGATTACATGTGCTTGTTTGTCATTAATTTGTGCTTGAATTGAATTAAGTTTCCTCGGTCTTCGTGTGTGTATGTTGTTTAAATGACAATTTACAATTGTGTTTTAAGTGTCAAAACTAGACACAAAACATCATAAAGCAACCATGAAAATATTCACCATTGCACACAACGAAAAATGTCCTTAGACCCCCTTATTCATATTTTGGGATAGGTCTAGGTCAAAATCACCACAAAAAATGATCTTTATATTAGTCTTGATACAATTAGCTCTTATCACTTAAGAGCGATTTATTCAAATGATTATTTGAGAAAGGGATATCACAATATGATGACAATACAATCAACTCCATGCCAAATTGAATACACTTGCAAACCCTTCAACCATGCTTTTCAAAAATCTTTTGACAAGGATTTTGAACAAAATATCATAACTTTCACAAATATTTTTTTTCACATGTATTATATAGTAATGCCATCCACATAATTTGTTTACAACAAAGAAAGTAATGCATCGTCAAATAAAAATCACTTTATCCTCGTTCCTTTCTATGTAAGTAGATGAACTTTGAATGCAAAACATACTTTTTTAATACTTTTCCCATGTGGGATATAAGTTTGTTTTGAAAAAAAATAACAACAAAAATGAATACCTCCTTTTTGCTTTCCAATTGTGCATGGGATACATGGGATCTTTTTCTATGCATGGCAATGATCATCACCGAATGGAACATTTTTCAAATATGGGTTGCAATGGCATATAATGGCAGGATTTTCAAAACTATGAGTGCCATCTATTGGCAAAGGGAGTTGTAGATATCTAAATGGTAGATATTTCCTGGGAAGAGTGAGCTATAGATTATGATGTGTTTTCTTTTGATAGATTGTAGTTCTTCGAAATTAGACAACAACTATTTCCTTGACAGATCTCAAACAATGACTCTTATTTAATAGATTAGACCATGCTAATATTGATCGTGCATTAAACATGAAGCCCTAGAGGTGTGGTCACGAGACCCGAATTTTTTTTAGGAATAAGAATTGAAGGACAACACAAATGTAGGTAGCACACTCATAGATGGATAGTCCTCTTCATTTTGTTTCCGGTGATAGGTGGTACGCCACGTGGTTCCTCACAGTTGAGGAGTTATGGCCTTGTGAAGTTGGAAGCCCCAAATAATGGTTAAGAATCCCCTATTTGGTTGTAAGTGAATTAATTAAAGGGTAAAGTTGTTGTAACAAGAAAATATAGGTCGACCCTAAAGTGAGGAAAATGTTTTGGTTAAAAAAGTATAAATACACATCATGAGACATTCATTTGATACACACACATACATTGAATCTCTATCTTGTGAGAATATTTTGGTCTATTGGCGAATCCGAGGTTGTTTATGAGGAAGCAAAGAAAGTGCGGAAGAGGAGCGAAAGTTTTGGAGTTGTAGAGAGCACAGGTTTCTGAAAAACTGTAATTAGGCTGGCCCTCGCAGGTTAGGCATAGGATATCCCATGAGGACCCTGCGGGTTGTGTAGGGATCGTCATGCAAGGCTTCGTGTGACAGGTAGTATTTTTACCATGAGGACAAGACATAAGTGGGGAAAGGATGCTAGTTCCAGGTTGTTGAGGACTGAGGTAATTCTACAAGTATGTGCATCAAATTCAAAGGAAACAAGTCAGTTGCAAATGTAAAATGTATACTATTCTATGTGCTATGAGGTTGTATCTTGATGATATGGTGGAACATGTTTGAGGCATGTCATTGTGAGTTTTTCCTTAAGGCACATCTTGGATGTATGATACATGTCGGTTGAGGTACATTGCTGGCACATATCTTGGATATATTGACACATGGTTTATGGTAGTTGGTTGAGGCATATCATGAGTGGTATGGAACATGTTTGAGGTACATAGTCTATGGATGATTGACATGTTATTTAAGGTATATGGTTGATGATATGGTGCATTATTAGAGGCACTTGTTGGTGATACATGCTTGGTACACATTTGGCACATATTCTTGGCACATGGTGTATGTAGGCATATCATTGATGTTGGTACATGTTGGATGCTATGGTATGTGAGACACATCTTTAGTATTTGGTTGAGATACTTCATTGATGGTATACCACAGGCTTGGTTGACACATAATCGGTACATGGTATGGTGTTGATGTACATGGTACAATTTGTGGTACTTGGTTGATACTTGGTATGGTACAGGTTTTGGTACATGTTGGTGCATAATTGATGCACTTGGTATGGTAAGGGTTTTGGTGCATGGTTGATGCACTTGTTATGGTACAGGTTGATGATTTGGTACATGGTTGAGAAACATATCTTGTGATGGTATGTTGGTGATCTTGGTACATGCTTGGTAGAGGCATGTGTTGGGGAAGTTGAGCATCTAGTTGAGAGATACTCTTGGTGATCGTGGATCTAGTATCGTTGATGTTGAGTATCAGTGAGAGTGACAGGTTGGATACATTGATAGGTTGAAAGGTGACAATGGAAGTGACAATGATAGGTTGGATACAATGACAAGTTGACATGTTACAGGATGATGTGACAATGACAATAGTAGTGATAGTGGCAATGATTATGGTTGTGAATGGTTGGTCTACATTTATATTTCAAGGTGACAAGACGGGGCAATGAAAGGGGGTTGTAGCTTCCTTTTGGTTGGTTTCAGAGAACACAAGGAGTTGGAGCCTGAGAATCAATGGGTTGGTGCCTCCTTCCGGTTGGTGCTAAAGAATTCATGGAGTTGTAGCTTCCTTCAGGTTGGTGCCTCCTTCCAGTTGGTGATTCGTATGAATGTATTATTTGATGTGTAATAAATCATTCCATAGTTTTCTCCCATTTGGGTTTCCACGTAAATTCTGGTGTACTGTATATTTTATGTGATGTTTTTATGTTCATGATATATTGAATGCAATCGTAGATGATACATTGATGATATACTACTGATAAAGTTTAAATTTATATATATATTGTGGTTAAAAGTGGTAAAAGTTCTCATACTAATTCACCCCCCCTCTCAGTATTCCAATAATTGGTATCAGAGCAGGTCCTTCAAGAAAATAGTCTAACCACTGGAAGGAAGATCATGGAGTACATTGAGATTAGAGTACCATAATTTGATGGTCAGAATGGTCAGAGTTATGAGATGTGAAGAAACATGATGAAATAATTTCTAGGAACACATGGGTATGATGTTTGGTATTCAGTTGTTACCAGATACACTGTTACAAAGAAACCGAAGACTACAACCAATAAGGAATTGAAAAGAAACAACAAAATAACAATGGATTTCATTTGGGAAGGATTATTTGATCCGGTAAGAGAGAAAGTTGGAAAATGTTTATCAACTAAAGAAGTTTGGGATAAGCTACATAATCTCTACTTTGAGGAGTCTCCCATTACAAATCCAAAAAATTTTAAAGAAGATATGATAACATAAAAATAAGAACGATGCTCATAATATCAGACATATTCAAAAGAAGAAGGTTGTGAAGAAGGCATAGTAGATATTGAAGAAAAATTAATCATTGCTCTAGACGAGTTGACGAAATAAAGGAAGAAAAACAAGTCTTTTGAGGAAAAATTAGTCAAGAAGAATTCTCAATAAAGTTCCAAAGAAGCCTAATAGGTCATCATGAATCTAAAAGCTCAGCTGGAAGAATCCAGAAGGACCAAAGAAACATACAAAATTCAGATGGAAGAGAAGCAGTGTTTGGATGTCGAAATAGTATCAAAAAGAAAGGAAGTAGAGAGGAGAGAGAAGTTTTTGATAGATCATCTCAAGGAAAGAACTGAGAATTTAAACTAGCTTGAAGAAGAATTCAGTCAATAAGAAAGAAAACTTGAAGAAGAAATCATCTCCTTGAAGATCCTACTTGAAGAAGCAAATATAATAGAAGAAGTCATGAAGATCCAGATGATGAAGAAAAAAGAAGAGGTTGAGAAGCTTGAAGATGAGGTTGTCACATTGAGAGTTAAAATTGTTAAGCTCAACAAGAATGTTGAAGAGAGAGAAACATCCATGAAAGTTGAAGAGAAGCACTTCAGGTTGCCAGAAAGGAAGAATGAAGAAAAGATAAAGAGTTAGGCACAAGTACTCAAAGGAAGGAATCATGGTCCACAAGAATTAAATAAGAATGAGTATAATAGAGATACATCTTCAACACGACCTTGCACATTCTAGTGACAAAGAAGCTTCAGTCATGATGAAGGGATCAACAGAAGAGAAGATCATGATCAATCAAGGCAAGAATTCAGAAGGAATACACCACAAAGAAGATCATTCACTCCGAGGTATGTAAATTTATTTTGTGGTCATTGTTTTAATTGTACTAACTTTTGACATAAAGATGTAGATTGCAGGGCTTATGGAAGAAATGTTCAACCAATAAATGCTTATGTGGCTCCACATAACATTGAATGTTACAAATTCCACTACTATGGTCACAACTCAGAATTGTAGAAGCATGATAGAGCCTTACATGAAAGAAAAAATCGATGTCAAATACACAAAGGTTTGGAGAACAAAAGAAAGAAAAGAAGAATAGGTGAATAATGAACAAGTCCCAGAGATCACATGGTTTGCAGTAGTGTGAGAAAGAAAATAAGAGCAGGTGAATAAAGAACATGCCCAAGAGATTTTACTCTCACGAATTGTAGTGCAAGAGCATAATGAATCCATAGGAAAAAGGGAGAATTCATAGTTCAGAGAGATGATGAGTCTACAAACGAAGAGGAATATTACTCTGCATTAGGGCAGATTTCTCCATTGTTCTGAGCCATCCAGATTGGAGACTTGTTGACGGGCGAAATTGACCGTCCGTCAACTGAGAGAGTGGAACCGGTTCGGGGTTGTCTAATAACCCAAGCCATTTGGAATGAACCACCCTGATGG
>CBVK0101368888.1:0-11438 GCA_900067695.1 Picea abies | reverse complement strand
TTCCCGACCATCCATTCCGATAATGGATTTGTATTACCATACATTTTTAATATTATAAATTTTGACCAAGACTTTGGGTTGTATTTCACGTGGGTGGGGGGAATATTTTATTATTTTTAATTTATTTTTAGTATTTGTTTTTTATTTTCACATAGATTTGGGGGTAAATTTATTAATTGTGATTAACGTAGGAATTTTTAATTAATTTCTTATTTCATTTTTTTTATTTATTATTTTCCTAATTTCTGGGATGATAATTGGCCAAAATTACATTATAATCCCTAGGTCATATGCCTCCCCTAGGTTCTTATAGAAATTATCTAAAGGGCATAAAACTATTTAAATCACTCAATATTGAATTCTCTTATGCATGTGGGATTTTTATTTTCAGGTGAAGGATCAATGACCTAGATTGACCAATAGGCACATCAAGGGCTGTTGAGAACCATTTTTCAAACAAACATATCTTGCACATCAAGGGCTGTTGAGAACCATTTTTCAAACAAACATATCTTGAGCTGTAAGTGTCAGAATTAAGCCCATGATACCTCTTTGGAAAGGTATCAAGCCAAGGAATGTAGTGGAAGAGGAATTCATGCTAGAATAGTAAAATAAACCTCAGAAATTGCAAATAAAAATAGTCCACGAATTTGGGGGAAAATTGATTGTGCAAACTTTAGATGACCATATATGAGGCTACATGCAATTAAATCAGGCCCAAAATAGATAGCCGAAAAGATACAAGAGAGAATAATAGATAACATATCAAATATTTATAGATTGAGGATGAAAGTTCATGAAAAACATAGAAGACATAATATGTTCGAATTCAATTGAAGAACAAGCTGTGCAATGTTCCAATAGTCCTATTGATGCAGGAGCATCCACACCTCATCAAGCGAGCCAACGCGTGGAGAGAGGAATACAGCTGGACAACGCCAACACATATGTTTTTGAAATACTTTGGAAATTTGTTGCCCCACCATTTGAATGAAGGCATTCATAACAGAGCGCACTTGTACATTGTAAAGAGCGCCAGCATTCAAACTTTGAAATATTTTGATATTGGGTGCGCCAAACATTAATGTGTTGGTGTAATGAAGCGCACTTGTACATTGTAATGGACCTTGAGCAGATAAGCTCTCATCCTTAGGTAGCTGAGGCATTTATTAGATTTAAATGCAAGTAGATAAATTAATTAAGTCTAGATTAGACAATTTTGCTTTCGAGAGGGAAAACGGAATATAGGCACCCTCCTTTGTATCATTGTAACATTAGCAGCATATGAGAATTCAGATTATCTAGTATTAGCATTCAGGAGCAAGGAGAGAGCAGAGCAGAGAGTTTGTGAAGAATCCCCATGTATAGATATTGAATTAATAGGAAAGCTTTGATTCAATTCCATGGATGTGTTTATTCTCTGTGTGCTATTGGCATTATGCCTTTGCATATTTGCTTCTTGTTACACATTTCTTTCATATGCTGTGTATGTGATTTTATGGAAGAATTGAAATCTGAATGTCTGAGTGAATGAGTTTCAATTGTTTCTCTGTCAAAGCCAAGAGATTCCTGCATAGAGTGCAGTTGAATTCCTCCGCATAGAGTGCGTTGAGGAGGCTAGATAGTTGAACTCTTGTTCTCATCAGCCAAGAGTTGAATTGGTTTTGATAGAGTCGTGCAGGGGAGGTGCCAACCCAATTGGAACTCTCAGTGGCTATTCTAAGCTAAGGGGGTGAAGGTCTTGGTTGCAGGTGAGTGCACAGGATTTGAAAGAATCGACAGTTTCGAGAACTGCTGGAGGTCTGTGGAGAAAGACGTGGGCGGAGTCTCTGAAGGAATCAGAGTCTACAAGCTCAGGAGGGATAGTTCCTTTCGTGCTTGCGGTGGAACAGACCCAAGAAAAGTTCTGATAGGATGGATCCTTGGAAGTAAGAGGATTTCTCAGGAGGAAGAGAATCGACGACTTTAAATTTCTAGGGAGAATCGTGAAGTCCCATAGACCCTTGGATCCGGGAGAAGTAGTGAGAGGTTTAACCTTCAAGCGCAGGCGGAACCCAATCGCCATCGCATATAGGCATATCGGGGTTGGCGAGTGAAAGAGTTGCATGCACGTTGAAATTGCGAGTCGCGATTTCCCGATTTAATTAGAGCCGTCAATTGTGATGCAGACAGGTGGCACGAGATCCCGTGGAGTCGGGATTCGGCACTTCGGCGTTTTCAAAGTCGAAAGAAGCCCGGAGGAATAGCGAAGTCTCGAGTTGCGACGGTTCCCACGGAGATTGTGTGGAGTAAAACACGTGGCATCGCGCATCGGCATTCGATGTTTTGAAAGGTGAGTGAATCGAGACCTTTCATACGCCGATTTCCCGATAGGGAAATTCCCGACAGGATTGATTCGTTGACCATTGAACATCGGGGATCGAGGCTCGGGAATTGAGGGGCCGATATCGTGAGCATCGGATTCGCGAGCACGCGAGTCCCGATTTCCCGAATTGCGAAGGGAGAATCGCAGATAGAGATACTTGTGGGCAAGGAACTCTCGAGAGGAGTTGGAGGAGCTAAGACTCTTTGGGCCGTGTTGAATCGAAGGTCCTGGTGGAGGCGAGATGCTGCTGAGGGCAGGTTGCAGCAAGAGTGGTATCAGAGCTTTGACACCTTGCCTGTATACTTCAGGCGAGCGAAGGAGAAAAGGAAAGCACTCTGATACACACGACTTGCGTCAGAGTGTGTATCAGAGCTTGGAGTCTTTGCTTTCTGGAGTAGAGACAGAGATTCACCATGCCACCAAGAAGAGAAAGGCAGTCACCTGATCGTGAAGACAGGGATGCCCAAAGAAGGGGTAGACCAGCAGGTAACCCAGAGATGGAGCGTCAAATATGAGATCTTAGGGTGAGACTCGAAGAAATGGAGACTGCACAAAGGCGTGGAGTTGGCGTAGGAGAGGTCAACGATTCCGAAGTAGAAGAGGAAGCTGGACATGCTGAAGAAGAGGTCTCAGTAGAAGATGCCTCGATAGAGAGGTTGATCAGAGCCATTTCGAAGATGAGCTCAAAGACAAAGATGGACATTCCCATCTATGAGGGAAGTCTAGATGCTGAGGAGTTGCTGGATTGGATTCGAGCACTCGACACCTACTTCGATTTCGAAGATATCGAAGAGGATAAGAAGATAAGACATGTTGTCACTAAGTTGAAAGGACATGCAACCTTATGGTGGGATGAATTGCAGGCTGATAGGCGCTGCAAAGGGAAACAAAAGATCAAAAACTGGGACAGGATTATCGCTAAGATGAAAGCGAAGTTCATCCTCGGAGACTACCAGATCACTCTGTTCAGGCGCATGCAGAACCTGAGACAGAAGTTGATGACGGTGAAAGAATACACCGAAGAGTTCTACAGGCTCAACATTCGAGCTGGTCATCGGGAGAGTGATGACGAAAAAGTGGTGAGATACCTGAATGGGCTGAGGTATGACATTCAGGATGAATTAAGCATGGTTACCATCTGAACAGTTGAGGATGCGTACCAGATGGATCTTAAAGCCGAAGAGAAGCTGAGCCGCAAGAAGGGACAGCAAGAGCGAGGTAGAAGCAAGCCCAGAGGCAAGGCGGTTGCCTAGGAAAGAATTCAGAAGCCCAAGGAGGAGTGGCAGAAGCCTCAGGGTAAGATAGAGAGAGGTGGATCCTCGCAGAGGCAGCCAAAAACTGAACAAAGGCAACAATATGCTGAGCCAAGGAGGCAGCATACGGAGCAGGGTGGCGGATATGCTGACGCCAACGCAATTCCTCGTGCCCGAGGTAGAGGAAGAGGTAGAGGAGGAGTTATCACATGTTTTACATGTGGAAAAGATGGACACAAGGCCGTGGATTGTCCAGACAGGAAGATGGACAGAGGAAAAGCTCACGTCACAGAGGCGCAGAGGCGTGACATGGAGGATGAAGACATTGGAAGTGGGAAGTCACTGACAGTACACAAAGTTCTTTTGAAACCTGAGAAAGAGGTGGAGGACACAACTCAAAGATGCAGACTGTTCAGGACCATGTGCAAGACCCAGGGCTGGAAATGCAAGGTCATCGTGGACAGCGGGAGCATTGATAATCTCGTTTCAACCGAGATGGTGGAAAAGTTGGAGCTGAAGACAAACAGACACCCGAGTCCATACAAAGTGTCATGGCTACAGAAAGGACACCATGTATGTGTTACGAGACAATGCTTGGTTGAATTTAAAATGGGTGATTATAAAGATAAAATTCTGTGTGATGTCATTCCCATGGATGTCTGTCATGTACTATTGGGTAGACCATGGCAGTTTGACAGGAATGTTGTTCATGATGGGAGGATGAACACATACACCTTAGAGAAGGATGGAAAATCACACACACTGCTGCCGATAAAGGAGAAGGTGGTGAAGCCGGAAATGAGCAGCACGATACTTCTCATGAGTGGGAAAGAACTTCTCACGGAGCTGGAGAAGGATGAAGATCCACAATTCTTTGTTGTCAGGAAGCCGAGAATTGTTCTGACAAGCACAAGAGTGGATGACTTGTCAGAGGAGATTCAGGAACTGCTGGGAGAGTTTGCTGATATCATCGTGGACAAACTACCTCGTTTGTTGCCACCGATGCAGAGTGTGAGTCACCATGTTGACCTCATACCGGGAGAAAGTTTTCCAAATAAGGCAGCGTACAGGTTGACACCTCAGGAGAACGAGGAGGTCAAAAGGCAGGTACAGGTTTTGCTGGATAAAGGACTGGTAAGAGAAAGTCTAAGTCCATGTGTTGTTCCTGAGTCCGAAGAAGGATGGAGGCTGGAGGATGTGTACAGACTCCAGGGCGATAAACAAAATCACCATCAGGTACATGTTTCCACTGCCGAGGATGGACGACTTGATGGATTGCCTAAGCGGGGAAAATTATTTTTCAAAGATAGATCTCAAGAGCGGATATCATCAGATCTGGATGAGAGAAGGAGATGAATGAAAGACAACATTCAAGACAAACGAGGGTTTGTACGAATGGCTGGTCATGCCGTTTGGGTTAACAAACGCGCCGAGCACTTTTATGAGGCTGATGAATGAAGTCCTTCGAGAGTTCATTGGCAAATTTGTGGTCGTGTATCTAGACGACATACTGATATTCAACAAGACAAAGGATGAACACTTGAGGCATGTAGCCATAGTGATGAAAAGATTGCAGCAGGAGAAGCTGCCGATCAATTTGAAGAAGTGTTCCTTCATGCAGACAAAACTCATTTGTTTGGGTTTTGTGATCTCGGTGAATGAGTTGAAGATGGATCCTGAGAAGGTTGAAGTAATCAGGAATTGGCCATCGCCGAGGAATGTTTTTGAGGTAAAAAGCTTCCATGGTTTAGCTAGTTTCTACAGAAAGTTCATTCGAAACTTCAGTGGGATTAGCGCCCGCAATGATGGATACTGTGAAGAAGCGGCATAAAGTTTTTCATTGGACAACAAAGGCTGAAAAGAGCTTCAATCTGTTGAAGTGAAAGATAACAGAGCAACCGGTGTTGGTGTTGCCAGATTTTCAGAAGACCTTCCAAGTGAAGTGTGATGCCAGTGGATATGCTGTTAGAGGGGTCCTGAGTCAGGATGACAGACCTGTGGCATATTACAGCGAGAAATTGGATGATGCAAAGCTAAATTACTCCATGTATGACAAAGAGTTCTATGCCATCATACAGGCATTGAAAAAGTGGAGGCATTACTTAATACCCAAAGAATTTGTGCTGTATAGCGATAATCATGCATTGCAGTTTGTAAGTCAGCAGGAGAAGCTGAACCAAAAGCATGCTAAATGGGTCGAGTACATGCAGAATTTCATGTTTGTGATAAAGCACATTTCGGGGACTGCTAATAAGGTAGCTGACGCCCTGAGGAGGAAATGTTTGATGATGCAAGAGTTCAGAGTCAAAACGCTGGGTTTTGAAAATCTGAAGGACATGTATGCAGGCGATGCAGATTTCAATGAAGCGTACGAAGTAGCTGAGAACCCAGTTCTCAGAGATAGGAGTCCGTGGATAGACTACCTGATTCAGGATGGATTGTTGTTCAAAGGCAATCAACTGTGCATTCCAGATTGCTCCATGAGGGAGAATTTGGTAAAAGAAAAACACAGTGGAGGCTTAGCATGTCATTTCGGACATGACAAAACATTCGCCAAGATGAGCGAATCATATTATTGGCCAGGCATGCGTGCAGATGTAAAAGGGTTTGTTGACAGATGCAAGATATGTCAACACGCGAAGGGCCGAAAGCAGAACGCTGGATTATATCAGCCGTTGCCCATACCTGAGAGGCCATGGGAGGCAATTAGCATGGATTTTGTTTTGGGATTGCCGTGAACAAAATGAGGAGTGGATTCTATATTCGTGGTGGTAGACAGGTTCTCGAAGATGGCACATTTCATACCGTGTCATAAGACTAGCGATGTGACCCACATCGCGAATTTATTTTTCAAAGAAATTGTCAGATTGCATGGATTGCCGAGAAGCATAGTCTCGGATCGGGACACAAAGTTCATAGGTCATTTTTGGAGGAAGCTATGGAAGAACCTGGGGACTGACTTGGAATTCAGTTCTTCTTACCATCCACAGAGAGATGGACAGACCGAGGTGGTCAATAGAAGCCTGGGAGATTTATTGAGAAGCCTGGTGACAGAGCATCACAGCAGTTGGGATCAAATCCTACCACAGGCAGAATTCGCGTACAACGATTCGGTGAATCGGAGTACAGGTAAGAGCCCATTTCAAATTTTGTATGGGACACAGCCGAGGGGAGTTTCTGAGCTCAGGGAGTCAGAACAGGCTGAAACCAGCAGCGCGAGAGCAGAAGAGTTCGTTGAGGCGATGCAAGAACTTCATGCAGAGGTGAAGCAGCGACTGCAAAAGTCGAATCAGGAGTACAAGCGCAGAGCCGATCAGAGAAAAAGATAGCTTCAGTTAGAATTTGGGGACATGGTTCTGGTGCACTTGAGGAAAGAAAGGTTCCCGAGCGGAACATATAACAAGCTCAAGATGAAGAAGATTGGGCCGTGCAGAGTCCTGAAGAAATTTGGAGAGAATGCATATGAGCTTGAGTTGCCAGAGGGCATCGGGATATCTCCTATTTTCAACATCTCGAATTTATACCCATACAGAGCTGCAGAAGTAGGCACTGGAACTGGGGAACCAGTGATCCAGTGGCAGAAGCAATTACCAGTTGCACAGAAGCCTCAGATGGAGTGCATACTGGATAAGCGAGTAGGAAGGAAGACCAGGAGAAAGAAATATCTTGAATACCTGGTGAAATGGAAGAACCACCTAGTGGAGGATGCCAGCTGGGAAATAGAGGCAGTTATACAGAAGCATGGTCACACCGTGCGGGAGCTCATGGACAGGAGCCCATGAAATATTTTGAGCCGAGTATGATGCAGGAGCATCACTCACTCATCAAGCGAGCCAGTGCGTGGAGCAAAGAAAAGACAGCTGGAGAGCGCCAGCATTCAAACTTTGATATTGGGTGCGCCAAAAATTAATGTGTTGGTGTAATGAAGTGCACTTGTACATTGTAACGGACCTTGAGCAGATAAGATCTCGTCCTTAGGTAGCTGAGGCATTTATTATATTTAAATGCAAGTAGATAAATTAATTAAGTCTAGATTAGACAGTTTTGCTTTCGAGAGGGAAAACGGAATATAGGCACCCTCCTTTGTATCATTGTAACATTAGCAGCAGATGAGAATTCAGATTATCCAGTATTAGCATTCAGGAGCAAGGAGAGAGCAGAGCAGAGAGTTTGTGAAGAATCCCCATGTATATATATATTGAATTAATAGGAAATCTTTGATTCAATTCCATGGATGTGTTTATTCTCTGTGTGCTGTTTGCATTATGCCTTTTCATATTTGCTTCTTGTTACACATTTCTTTCATATTCTGTGTATGTGATTTTATGGAAGAATTGAAATCTGAATGTCTGAGTGAATGAGTTTCAATTGTTTCTTTATCAAAGCCAAGAGATTCTTTCATAGAGTGCAGTTGAATTCCTCCGCATAGAGTGCGTTGAGGAGGCTAGACAGTTGAACTCTTGTTCTTGTCTGCCAAGAGTTGAATTGGTTTTGATAGAGTCGTGCAGGGGAGGTACCAACCCAATTGGAAGTCTCAGTGGTGATTCTGAGCTAAGGGGGTGAAGGTATTGGTTGCAGGTGAGTGCACAGGATTTGAAAGACTCGATAGTTTCGAGAACTGCTGGAGGTCTGTGGAGAAAGACGTGGGCGGAGTCTCTGAAGGAATCAGAGTATACAAGCTCAGGAGGGATAGTTCCTTTCGTGCTTGCGGTGGAATAGACCCAGGAAAATTTCTGATAGGATGGAGCCTTGGAAGTAAGAGGATTTCTCAGGAGGAAGAGAATCGACGACTTTAAATTTCTGGGGAGAATCACGAAGTCCTGTAGACCCTTGGATCCGGGAGAAGTAGCGAGAGGTTTAACCTTCAAGCGCAGGTAGAACCCAATCGCCATCACATATAGGCATATCGGGGTTGGTGAGTGCAAGAGTTGCATGCACGTCGAAATCGCGAGTCACGATTTCCCGATTTAATTGGAGCCGTCAATTGTGATGCGGACAGGTGGCACGAGATCCCGTGGAGTTGGGATTCAACACTTCGGCGTTTTCAAAGTCGAAAGAAGCCTGGAGGAATAGAGAAGTACCGAGTTGCGATGGGTCCCACGGAGATTGTGTGGAGTACAACACATGGCATCGCGCATCGGCATTCAGGGTTTTAAAAGGTGAGTGAATCGCGACCTTTCATACGCCGATTTCCTGATAGGGAAATTCTCAACAGGATTGAGTCGTTGACCGTTGACCATCGGGGATCGGGACTCGGGAATTGAGGGGCCGATATTGTGAGCATCGAATTCGCGATCACGCGAGTCCCGATTTCCCGAATTGTGAAGGGAGAATCGTAGATAGAGATACCTGTGCGCAAGGAACTCTCAAGAGGAGTTGGAGGAGCTAAGACTCTTCGGGCCGTGTTGAATCGAAGGTCCTGGTGGAGGCGAGCTGCTGCTGAGGGCAGGTTGCAGCATGAGGCCAGAGTGTAGAAATTTGGGTCTCGAGCTTCTCTCTTGAATACAATCTCTCTCGTACACCCAAGAAACCCTCCATGGCAGAAGAAAAGAAAAACAACGGAGCAGGCGATCCTATAAGTTTGTTGCTTGAGCAAGCTCTCACACGACAAAGGGATGAAATGATGGAGAATTTTTCCCACATCCTTCAACGCTTCCCAATAGCATTAAGTGCATATTCATCAAGTGACCACTTTGGAGGCACCTCGCCTTTTAAGGTACAAGTCAATTCTTATATTCCTATATTTGAAGGTCAGATACATGCAGATGCCCTAGATAGATGGTTAAATATGTTAGAAGGTTATTTCTCCGATCACAATTTTTTCGACAGAGAAAAGATCATCTTTGCGCTCCTTAAGGCTGTCCCCCATGTCAAACATTGGTGGGAAACGTACTGGGAGCAGAATTCCATAGAGGAGTTTGGAATATATGGGGCTGAACCCAGTTGGGATTTTTTTGTGGATGCGGTAAAGGAACAATATTACCATATTGGCTACTATGAGGACCAGTACATGAGATGGACCACATTGCGGCAAGAGAGGGGCCAAGTAGTTCTGGAGTTCACCAATACCTTCCATACCTTGCGCACCAACTTGGGTATCAAATACTTTGAAAGGAATTTGGTTCTGAAATATCATGGGGCTCTACACAGATACATCCAAACTAAAATGGATTTTCTAGACATCTCATCACTCGGTGCTGCTTATCGATATGTTGTTAAAATCGAGCATAAATTTAAGAACCATAACAAAAAAGAGTTTAGGTCTTCAAATCCGCAACAACCAAAATATGATAAAGACGACCCTAACAAACAGCTTCCTGAAAACCATTCTAAGGCATAGGAAAAGAACGGTCACAGGAAGACGAAGAAGGACACTAGAAAATGGTGCGATTTCCACAAAATCCCCTGGCACAACATCGATGAATGTCACTAAAAACAGTCATTGGTGGTCGAGATCAAAGACAAGGAGCCAAAACCTGATTCAGAATCTGATTCTGAAAATATTTGTAAAAGACATATCATCAACGCAGACCCCACTACTATTGTTGCAACCGCAACAATTCAACCAGAAGAACCAATAGATCCTGAAGAGGGGGAGCACCTTTTTCATTCACAGATGTGGGTGAAGGTGACCCCACTGCATTTTATTGTTGATAGCGGAAGCCAGAAGAACCTCATCTCATTAGAGGTCGTCAAACAATTGGGTTTGTCGACAACACCACACCCACAACCATACAACATCGGGTGGCTTCGCCAAGGATGAGATGTCTGTGTCAGCTAATAGTCTCGATTGTTATACGACATCCAACCCTTCAAGGATGAGGTATTATGTGATGTTTCCCCACTGGATGTCTGTGATGTTCTCTTGGGCCAACCATATATGTGGAGACGCCATGCTGTTTATGAGTCTTGACCCCGTAGTGTCATTGTTACTTTGGGGGGTCATCTCTACAGAATACTAGAGGTAGTTCCACCTATTGTTCCACCTAAAATGTGTCGCAAGGTAGTATCACATACTGAAAAATTCATCTTCTTCACAGTTTGTTCAAAAGGGGAATAAAAGACACTGCAACCACTACAGCCTCGCCCCAGGCACCTTCTATCCAACAGAAGAAGGTCGACAAGGTTGCGGCAAAGCACAAATATTCCTTATGCACATTGTCCTCTCATGTAGCTTGACTTGTTGAACAACCTCAACCTCAATAGTTTCGTGTCAGACTTCCACAAACTGAGGAACGCGACGTCTCCACCAAGGCAAGCAGCTCACCAAGATTCAGATTCAACAAACGCTTTTTCCTCTCCCTTAGGAACTCAACGCAATGGATACCATTTCTTCCTATGTATGGAGGATTGATTCAGGTGGATATCGGTGGCCACCCACCTTTTCCAACTGGCTCAAAATAGTTTTCTGGCAATTTTGGTAATTTACTATTTTTAGCAGTTTTCACTTCCGGAGTCGTTTTGCGGCCCTAAACGATGTTTTTTTTGGAAAACATGTTTGAAATATGCAAGTTCCTTCGATATTGAATCTAAAATTAATCTCCTTGATGATACATTTCCAATGGGCTATCATGTGCCTAAAACAGTGTTCGTATGCAAAAGTTACGACCCCGAGAAGTTGATGTACTAACTTACCCAAACAGGGCCCACATGACTTTTGGCGCCTCATCTCCTAGGGTTAGGTTTTTGGATGTCTAGGGTTTTTGGCATTCCCTTTTATTGTAAAAAGGCCTTCAAATCCTCATTGTAATCATCTTCTTGTGAATGAGAGTAGCCATCACCTCTCTTTGCAGAGATAAGTTGCCACCATTCTAGCGAGT
>CBVK0101368887.1:0-22054 GCA_900067695.1 Picea abies | reverse complement strand
TGGTTGCATCTCTGATACATTTCTGTTATATTATTGAATATATGCAATATCTCTGTGCATTTCTTTATCATATCTCTGATCTCATTTCATGCCGAAAATAATCCGTATCAATTGTGGGCCGAAAAGTACTTTGGTTTCAAACCACCTTTGCTCACACTCGCAATTGTGTGTTTGCGTGAGGTCATCGCCCAAGGTCACATCTGAGGAGGGGTCAAGAAAAAGGGGCTAATTCCAACTCCAAGCGCTCGCTAAGGGGAAGGTTGCAGGTATTGTAAGACCTATACCAGAAGCCAGAAGGGCTTGTGTTTGATTAGGAGGTGATACTATCAGGTCTCGAAGTGTTGTTTGACTTAGAGAATTGGAGAACCTTGACCGGAGAGTCAGGCTGAGTCCCAGAATTCCCAAATTAGGAATCATAGAGGGAAAGGATCTGTTCTTGTAAGGAGGACAAAATTTTTCTTTTATTTTTGCCCCATCGTGGGTGTGTTACATTTTCTTTTTCTTGTACCAAAGCTTCATAAATTTATTTTGCACATTAGTATTAACTATACCAATTGATTCCATCTAAGAATATCCAAGAACAATATCCATATCATTCTTATCTATAACATGCAAGTTTGAATGCAAAACATATTTATCCATAGCAATCTTTAAACTTTTTAAAATTTGAACATTCTCACTCTCAACCTATGTGATTTTAATATGATTTGTGAGGACCAACAATATTTTAGCCATGTCAACATTAATGAAATTATACTTGTTGCTAGGTTTATAGACACATTGACCTTTTCTTGTTAGAGACATCCATGAAACTATAAGAGGAAGTTTGCACATGAAAATAAATCCTTGGTGCTCTCCTTATCCTTTTTCTCGTTATGAGACCACTTGTATATTTTTTTTTAAAAGTATTCATCTAGAAGGCTTGATATTGCCTCAACATCAAGTGATTTCCTTGATATGGTCACATCCTCCCTTAGATCATAGACTAATTTGTTACTCCAATCAAGGGGATACTGATCGATCCAATAATCTGTGTGTTCTTCAATGCTCAAACTATTGATTTTTTCTATAAAATACATATTTTCTTGGAAAAAAACCTATAAGTTGAACTAGGGTTTAAAGAAAATAAGTTTTCAATGGAGCTCATTTATGCATCTAGGGTTTTGAAGCAAAAAAATTGAAATGATCATAATTGTCTCACTTTTGATTGGAAGCTCTATTATGACCACAATTATGAAATTCCACTAAAAATTTGCATCTATTGGTATCAATTTCATATAAATATGGGAACCATGTTAAATGATATTTTCTCTAGAATGCATGTGTAGCTGTCACAAAAAAAACCCTAAAATAACTTTATTTTAAATACATGGTATTTTCACTTCTTGAACTCCAATTTGGATGATTTTTTTTTGAAATTGGGTGTTTTTTCGAGAGGAATTCAGATATGTACTTGATTTATTTTATTCTACTCATAAATGTGTATGAATGGATTTGAATGTTGCCACCCAATTTTTCCCTTGAAAATCCATAAGAAGAAAAAAATCTTCCTTTTTATTGCCCGAGAAGAACTTTGATACCACTTGTAGTAAACCTTGATATGTAAAAGATGAAAGATAAGCCCTTAAGTTGAGAACAAACTCTTATCTTTAGAAATATCAAAATGCATACACACAATAGAGAACACCAGAATATATATAGAACCCTTAAGGTGGGTAACACCATCAAATACTTCAGGAGGAATCACTCCACAAGCCATGCTTGTACAATACAATACTCAACATCCAACATATCTCAATACAATGATTAATCATGTGTATTTATACTTTCTTACAAGTATTCATATGGATCTATGCCAACTACCCCTCATTATTAGATTAATTTCCTTAACTACCTAGTGATATTATTTATTACCCACTAACCACCAAGTGGATCTTATTCCATGATTTGTGGTCACATTATACAAATTATTACCCTTGGGTACCTTAATTCTAGGTGCCCCATATAATCCTTCTTATATACATTAAGAAATGTGACCATATCATTTGGTCATCAATGACTCTATGCTTAAATGTTGTGATCATTTGAACAATGTTATTGGAGATATATAAGCATTACTTGGGAGCCTAAGGGGTTAGCTCATGAACCAATGGTTGTCAATGTTGTTGGGCATTTAGGTAGTGTGATGCTAAATGTACCTAATTTGAACACCCTAGAAGAGAGACATTGATTTATATTAACATGTTTACTATGGATGCCTTCACTAATGCAGGGAAACATCCTATGAGTTTCTCCACAAGACATTCCTTGAAAAAAAACATTCATCATCCACATATTCGCATAAAAATTACACTACATATCATTTATAAAATGTTCTTAGTTATTTCTAAAATGTTCTTTACAATTGAGTTTAGAATATAAACTCTTTGTAACTAGAAAAGAAAAGGATGATAATTATGCTTATTGATTTGTTAAAAGAGATGATTCATTTTTTTTTTATTAACTACACTAAAGCATCAATGCTGAACAAATAATATGAAAATCATGTACACTAAAGCATCAATGTTGAACAAATAATATGAAAATCATGTATAATCATTCTAACAAAAGAAAGATCAATCTTGAAATGGTGTTTCCCATAAGCCTTCGGAAGCTATTATAGATTTATCTTATATTCACTTGGGATTCCCATAAGCCCCCTCCCTTACCCTACCTAGTAGAGCTTATTCCCCCATTCTCTTTTATCGTGGTTGGTCTACAAACATCGATGTATTTATATTAATGATATGAGTATTTACATATACAAAAACATGCTCTTATAATCACTTGGCTCACCATCCTACAAAACATATTTACATTCACAATTACAATTGGGGCTTGGTCTTGGGATGTTACAATTTTGAGGTAAAAAATGGGTCTCAAAAACAAAAAAGCGTACTATCAAAATCAATTTTAAAAAAACCAATATGATTCAAGATGATAATGTCAACCATAAGTGTAAATCTTTTTTGCGGGAAAGGAAGAAAACTATTTTTTTAATTGTATTTTTAACTTATCTCCTTATAGGTTTACTCAAATTTCAAGTGTAGGCACGCGTTGAATGTTGCTTCCAATGACTACCCACTCTGCATACTTTTGATAGAACCATAGAGAGATAAAATGGAAATACATGAAAAAATGTGTTTCTTTTCAAGAAACACATTTATCTAAGTATTGGCGGCTCTCGCATTTAGACGGCTCTCGCATTTAGGCGGCTCTCGCATTTAGACGACTCTCGCATTTAAACGGCTCTCGCAACACTTATCTAAGTATTGGCCTGGTGTACTCCTTGCACGGGTCTTCCTTCAGAGTATTCAAAAACTCTGTGAGTGTCCTCCTTTGAAACACCTCTCTTCAAAACTCTAAACATAATACCCTTTGTGCACATTTGCACCTGCTCGATGCCCTCATGGCAGAGCTCCACATAATCTTCAAAAATTCTTCTTTCTGTGCCTTCTCTGCACAGTTTCTCACCCAAGGTATTCAGTAACCTTGAGGATCCATTATGAGTATGTGAACTATTCTAGTGTTCCCTCCTAGCACGTTCCCCTTTGAACTCAAAGTAGAGTCCAAATACACACTCCTTGCGTTGGCTCACATAGTTTCAACACTCTATCGTGCACTCTTTGCGCTTAGCTTGAATAACCCAGAATAACTCGACAAATTCTCAAATGGATAGTGAACTCTACCCTTACCCCTGCAAATGAACTATATCATCCATCTACAACATATTCATACATAACATACATATAACATTCATTTAACACATAAACGCAAAGAAAAATCATAGGCATGAAAAACAACTTCTTTTGTATTAATCTGAATGTTAATTACAATATGCGAGCTCGAATGCCACTGAGTCTCAACTCTTCCCTCCTCTCTTTGGATTAAAATGTTTTACCTTGATTTTCAGCAACCTTTACTAGGCATATGATACACACATTTATACAAGAGGGTCTCGACAAGCTTTCCCTCCAAGCTACACTAGTGGTGTCTAATCACCATTCAAAATGCCTATCTATTGAGGCAAATTACAATGAGTGAAAATCTAGTCCAAATCGGATCTAGACCCTTCCTACCATCAACCACTTAAGGCGACTCTATCCACGTTCTGTGTGAAGGCACAACTTCACTCTTATAGCATGAAAGAACTTAATTTCTTTAATTACACTTAAATTTGGAGGGTAAAATGAGAGGACCGACGCCTCTCCCCTCCTTGAATGCACACCAACGTGCTAGACAGATGGCGCATGCTGACATGGAGTGATGCTCCTGCATCATACTCCACTGGTGTGAAAAATTCATGAGCTCCTGCATCATACTCCACTGGTGTGAAAAATTCATGAGCTCCTTCTCATGAGCTTCCCAAATTTGCTATTGAAATCCTCCTGGATCCAAAACATTCCCTTGGAGCTGTCCTCCTGCTCCTCTGCTTTGTTGATTCTGCTGCATCCCCACTACTCGTGTAGGTCTTTCTCTGTCCAACTTTTCCCTTCTGAGAGATTATTTTTATGAATTCATCATCAACTCCCTTATCTCCTCTATGGCTTCTTCCAGCTGCTATGCTGGATGGATTTCCTTATGCAGTCTGCTTGGTTGCAACTCCTCCTCCTCATACACATCAAAGGGCAGAACATCTTGATCCTCTGTGGTCTCTGATTCCCATTCTGCTGTAGATTCCAATTGCGCAGGCCCATAACTGAGCTGCTGCTCAACTGTCTCCTCTGACAGGATAACTTCTTCCATTTCTGCTTGTGTTGGTTCCACTCTAGCTTCCTCCAACTGCTCTTCTTGCTGGCATGTTTCCTTTGGCTTGGCTATCTGCTAGCAGCCATCTCCTGGTTCTGGATTTTCCAACCAATCCTCCAACATCTTCAACTCCATCCCCCATTGAGTGAGAAACTCAACTGCGTGATCCTCTTCTACTGGGGTAGATTTCAATATATTCTTCTTCTCCTCCATGAAAGTCTCAATTGGTTGTCCTCCTGTTGTTGCATCTGCAACATATATGGTAGCCTCTCCTCGTCTATTGCGCAAGAATATTTGAATTCCCCCAATGATCAGAATACTCCTATGATCCTTCTCCTCTCTGACAAAAGTGATTAAATTCTCATCATATTCATTCACATGGTCTGTAACTCCACATGAATATTCATATGGATAAGGCCTTTCTTCCTCCCCTTTTCCATCTGTCAATACCCCTAGCTAACATGAAATCTCAACTGAGCTCATCTCTTCTCCCTTGTCGACTTGGAAAATTGGGATTCCTCCTCTGCCCTCCTGGTAGTTTATGAGATCGAATGATCTCTTCTCATTTCCCAGATGGAAACCTATGAGACCTATGCCATATCTCTTTCCCTCATCACTGAGTTTTTCAACATGCCTTAAGCACCTTTTTAACACTTGTTGCTGCCTTCTGGCCAACAAATTCCAAGCATGCCACCTAGCTTTCCTTTTCAGAGGTCATTCCTATCTCCAATGTACCTTTGCCTCATGCTGCATATTTAATTCTATCTTCTCCATTTATGCTCGTATTTCACTAGGCTCCTTGTCAATTTATGCTTTTCTCTTCTACGGGTAGTCTTCTCTTCCACCACGCTTATGACCTTTAGTATCCATCTTTCTTGCTTCACCTTCATCCCACTTGGTTGTCTATCATCTGTTGCAAAACTTGCAATAGTATCCACAAAGAATAACATTCTGTCTCCCTTCACCTGCTATCTACAGGTGAATTCAAGCTCTGACTCTACTTTATGTAGCTAGACTGTCTCCTCTACCTACAAAAATCAATTCCGTGGCTCTCTACTCTCCTCTAATTGAAAACAAATTTAGGATTTAATACCACTTTGACACAGTCCTCCCCTCTTCCCTCCTATGGGATTCACAAATGATCTAGGTGGATATCGGTGGCCACCCACCTTTTCCAACTGGCTCAACACAATTTTCTGACAATTTTGGCAATTTACTATTTTTAGCAGTTTTAACTTTTGGGGCCATTTTGAGGGCCTACATGAATGTTTTTAGGGATTGAGCTTGTGAATGATATAAAAAGGCATGATTGATCCCCAAACATTATTCTCCTCGATTATACCTTTCCAACGAGATATCATACACCTAAAACAAAGATCGTATGCAAAAGTTACAACCCCAGGAAGTTGATGTACTAACTTACCCAGACGGGGCCCACATGACTTTTGGCGCTTCATCTCCTAGGGTTAGGTTTTTAGATGTCTAGGGTTTTTAACATTCATGTTTATTGTAAAAATTCCTTCAAAGCCTCATTTTAATCATCTTCTTGTGAATGAGTGCAACCGTCACATATCTTCTCAGAGATAAGCCACCACCATTCCAACAAGCTTGTTTCCGCTGCATTTTACAGTTTCAACTTATTTCCTTATTGAATAAAAAACCAGTTTTACTGTATCTTTGTTATTTTTTGTTAAGAACCTATTAATAATATATATCCATTTCATTCTTCTCATAAAATCTATATCGATGGTATTAGAGCGGTCTGCTCCTTGTCATCTTAATGCATGTCCCCAACGAGGTCAACATACAAAGAGTTGGGTCTCGAGCTTATTTCTCTTGAGGAAAAAAGCTCTCACACGCCCAAGAGACCTCTCATGGAAGGAGAAAAGAAAGATGATGGGACAAGAGATCCTTTCAAACTGTTGATTGAGGAATCCCTCACACAACAAAGGAAGGAGATGATGGATAGTTTCACGCAAATCCTTCGACGACTACCAACATGCAACGCATCTTCTTCAAGTGGAGGCGCCACCCCCTTCAAGGTAAAAATAAACTTTGATATTCCTATATTTTAAGGTCAAATAGACATAGATTCTGTAGACAAGTGGTTGAATCTAATAGAAGGGTATTTTTCTGTCCATAACTTTTCGAATAGAGAAAATATTACTTTTGTGCTCCTCAAAGCCATTCCCCATGTCAAAGATTGGTGAGAACTTTCTGTGAGAAAAAGGAAACAGAGGAACCCTCATTATTTACAGTCATGACCACTTGGGAATCCTTCAGGGATGCTATTAAGGAACAATACTACCCTGTCGGAAGTTATGACTATTTGTATACCAAATGGACCACACTGCGACAAGAAAGAGACCAAGCAGTGCCAGATTTCACAAATATCTTTCATACCTTGCACACCAAGATGGGTATCAAAGATTCAGAGTGACATTTAGTGCTCAAGTATCGCGATGCTCTGCATAGATACATCTGGAACGAAATGGAATTTTTGGACATCTCATCCTTGGGCATGGCCTACAGATATGCCGTCAAAATCGAGAAGAAGCTCAAACAAAAGACGTGGCAATTTGGGCATGGTAACCCCTCGCAACAAAATATAGTAAAGGGAAGCCCCAACCCATAGAAAAAAGGAGAGAGAAAATATGTATAGTATTAGGACAACTAGTCCAAGCTGCAAGCAAAGAAGGACACCAGAAAGACAAATAAAGATACTGGGAAGTGGTGTGAATTTCATAGGATCCCTTGGCATAACACTATTGACTGCTTCTCAAAGAAGTCGCTGGTGGCCAAAGTGAAAGCCTCTGAATCAGATGCAGGTTCAAAATCTGAGTCAGAACCAAAAAGGGGAAGAGGGATCATTGAAGCGAAACCCAGTGCCACCGTTGCTACCACCAAGCTCCAGCTTGGTGAACCAGACAAGATAGAAGAAGGAGAACGCCTCTTCCATTCACAGATGTGGGTAAAAGTAACCCCGTTGCACTTCATCGTGGATAGAGGTAGCCAGAAGAACCTCATCTCAGCAAAGGACATCAAGAGGTTAGCCCTACCGAAAACACCACACCCACAACCTTACACCATTGGATGGCTATGCCAAGGAAGCGATCTCCGCGTCAGCCAACAATGATGACTATCATATGAAAACAAGCCCTTCAAAGACGAGGTATTGTGTGATGTTGCTCCTCTCAAAGTTTGTGACGTTCTTTTGGGACAACCTTATTTATGAAAATGTCATTTTGTATATGAATCTAGGCCTCGTAGTGTTATTATTAGTTTGAACAAAAAATTGTACAGGATACCCGAGACAGTCCCACCTAGTGCTATTTCCTTGATCTCTGCTAAGCAATGCAGGAAGGTCATCTCTCAGAAGGGGAAGTTTTTCTTCTTCGTGATCCACTCTTAGAATAAGAGAAAGATCACAATGATGTCCAGGGTATCTGCGACCAACCTCTCCACATAGAAAAAGCAAGTAGATAAGGTCATGGAAGAATACTCAGATATCTTCTCCTCACCTACGGAGGTACCTCTGCATTACTAGGTCAAGCACCCCATCGATCTGACCCCCGACGCACTACTACTAAATGGGCCAGTATATCATCGCACTTTTTTAGAGAATGAAGAGATCAAGTGACAGATCTAAGAACTACTCAACAAGGGGCACATCCATCCTAGCTCATCACCTTGTGGGAGCCCAATCGTGCTGGTACAAAAGAAAGATGAAACCTGGAAACATTGCATTGATTACCGGGCTCTGAATAAAATCACAGTAAAAAATCGGTACCCAATTCCCCAAATCGACGACCTCCTTGATCAACTCATGGGGGCCAAATACTTCAGTAAGATTGATCTGAGTCTGGCTACCACCAGGTCCCGATAGAACAAACAGATGTATGGAAAACCACCTTCAAGTCAAGTGAAGGCCTTTTTGAATGGTTGGTCATGCTATTTGGTTTGAAAAATTCTCCAACCACTTTCATGAGGATGATGGATGATATCCTGTGACCATTCACCAATAATTTTGTAGTGGTGTATCTGGATGAAATTCTCATTTACAACAAAACTTGGGCCGAACACTTGCAAGATATTCGACAGGTTCTGCACACCCTATGACAACACAAGCTATATGCCAAATTGGAAAAATTCTCTGTCGAAATGGACAAGGTCCATTACCTGGGATACATAATTGATAAGCATGGCGTACATGTGGATCCAACCAATATCCAAGTCATTCATAACTGGCCAGCCCCAACCACACTCACTGAGTTCTAGAGCTTTTTGGGCCTTGACAATTTCTACCACATGTTCGTATTGGGATTCTCCCATATTTCATGGGCCCTCAGCCAAATAACTAGGGGTGGTGGTAAGGTGAAATGTTCTTGGGGCCGGTCCTAACAACAAGAGTTCAAAAATTTGAAGCAGCGCTTGTGCTCAACCCCAATACTTTCACTACCAGACCTGCAACAACCCTTTGAGATAGAGACAGATGCTTCAGACTATGCGGTGGTCGTCGTTCTCACTCAGCATGGCCACCCCGTGGCCTATCATAGGGAGACACTATCACATGCTCTCTGTAAGTACCCTACTTACAAAAAATAAATGTATGCCATTGTGCAAGCCTGTCGCCAGTGGAGACATTACATTCTTGGGAAGGAGACAGTCATCCACACTAATCATAAGACACTGTAGTTCATGCAGACAAAAGGAAAATTGCAGAATGATCACCATCAAAAGTGGTCCACATAATTGCAAGAATTCCACCTCAATATCAAGTATAAAACATGAAGCACCAATCGCGTCGTTGATTGCCTCATCAGATCGCCAGTCACGACACACACCACTGTGCTAGACTCTTGTGGCCATGAGACCTCTGGATGGCCCTAACTCTATAAGACAGACCTAGACTTTGCCACCACCTAACAAATGTTGGGTGCAAACACCATTGTCGATAATTTCCATCTTCAGGATGGGTTGTTGTGTCATCTGGGCCATATCTGTGTTCCATCAAGTGAGCGAGCAAAGCTTATCTGGGAAGCCCGCTACAGTCGGGTGGCATGACACTTTGGCGTCAAAAAGACAGTGGTGATGCTATGGAAACATTTCTACTTGCCGGAACTTCGACAGGTGGTCAACAAGTATATAAGGTCCTGCATTGCCTGCGCTATTTCCAAACCGACCACTAAGAAATAGGGTCTGTACACCCCTCTTCCTACTCTTGACAGGCCATGGGAATCTATCTCAATGGACTACATGTCAAGCCTCCTGTCCACCAAGTGGGGAAATGATTGTGTTTTTGTGGTTGTTGATTGCTTTTCTAAGATGTAAATTCTGGTTGCCTGCAAGAAGAACATCATAGTAGAGGCCACTGCCAAGCTCTTCTTTGAATGAGTCCAGGTTCATTTTTGAATCCCACAAACCATTGTCTCAGATCGAGACAGTCGATTTCTCAACACATTCTAGTTGAGCCTCTGGTCAGTGATGAATGATGCAGGAGCATCATTGGCAAGCGCACAGAGGCAGGACCACTCAACACATGGGAGTTCTTCCAGAACTTCAACGCTGACCGTTGCAACAAATTTTGAATCTGCCTTAACTCAATGTCGGAATTTACCTTTTGAGGCACGCTTGAACCAATGCTGAAATTTACCCTTTGAGGCACATTTTGAAAATTGCAAGTGGAGCAGAAGTTTTCATTACGGCTCTGGAATGCGACTGGACTAAGATAAGGTAGGATGAATTTTAGACTAGATAAGTAGGCAGGGGAAACCCTAAAAATTCCTCTAAGTTAAATAGAGATTTTTTACGCCCATATAGGGTTAGCGGCAATATAGAGGGAAGTTAGCCGTAAGAGAACTGTGACTTAGAAGGAGATCTCAGTTTCCAGTGATTGTAAATTGAATGTATTTTGTAGCCATTTTGGCACTTATGAATATAACAGAAGGAAAATTGATCCAAATACATGGGGTGTGCACAGTGTTTGCATTTTTCTTGTCATTTCTATTTTTTTTTATGAACAAGTGAATGAATCTCCATAGGGGAGAATGGAACTGTGAACGTTAGTTTGTAGTTTCAATTTTTTCTCTTCATTTGAAGCTCTACAAGGTGTGAATCGAGCCAAAGAGGAACTCTAAGAGATCGAGGGAGGAATTTCTCTGTGAGAAATCCATTGGATCTTAGTTATCGAGATTCCTTAGACACAAAGAGTGGACGGGAAATCAAAGCCTGCACAAGGAAAAGCTGAGGAGGAATAACACTTCGGATAAGTCTCATCGAGATCCAGGAAATGCATTTCCCAGGAGGAGCGAAGGTCGACACCTTCGGGGACCTAGAAAATATTCTAATTCTGAGAGACCAAAAGTTTGGAAGGGAGACTGTTGTCAAACAAAGAGAGGAGTGAGAGTAGTTGATCTATGGCGATGAGGCATTTCGTGGTTTCGGAAATCGGGAGTGCGAAGGGATAACAGTCGGGACCCTCGATCTACAAAATCTTGACAAGATCAGGACCATCAGATCTCGGAGGCTTAGAGTTGTTGATCTGCAACGAAGGATTTTTTCGATATTTCAGCGACTAGGAGGAGGAACAAATGGACTTCGTGAAGGGAGAAGTCGTGAAACATGAAATGTGAAGTGATCGCAACCGTCGGCCAAGGGCAGATCTAGGTCGTAGATCCTACATCATTGCGATTTCAGTGTTCGTGATTTGGAGCAGTCAGATGTGCCTTCATGGTAAGGCTTGTGGTCACGGGCCTGTGGTCATGTGAGCTGGGGATGGGGAGGGTCTAACCTCCATTATCCCTCACCGTGTTTTTGGGACTTGGAGGATCCAAGGACTCATGGTATCGAAAACCCCAGGGTCATGAAACGCGACGCACCTTTTGGGATAAGCCCGTGGTCATGCCTGTGATCATGTGGAGTGGAGGCTTGTGCCCAGTGTTGGTTCGTGTGGGAAAACCACAGACAAGGACTTGTGGATTGGTATTGAAGGTTCCAGTTCGGAACCAGGAGAGCTATTTCGGCTCCAGAGTCAAAGATCCTGACTGGGAGGTCGCGCAACCCTTAGGAGAGATAGAGGGTTTGCATGAGGTGGTATCAGAGAAGACTATTCTTCATCTGTAGACTTCAGGCGAAAGAGAAAGAGAGAGAGAACTCAGAGTTGTCGTCTATGTGTGTGACAAGAAGTCAACACAATGCTGCCAAGAAGACGAGGAGAGGCACCTTTAGCCAACTGTCCTGTAGGGAGGGAGATGCAAGAACTTCGTGCCAGATTGGAAGCAATGGAAGAAGCACAGAGAAGAGAACCTGACGCTAGAGGTGTTAGTGATGCAGAAAGTGAAGAGGTTGAGTTTGAAGAAGCTGTAGGAGAAGAGGCTGCAGAAGAACATTTGTTGAGAGCAGTTTCCAAGTTGGGAGGCAGAGCTAAGATAGAGGTTTCCATGTATGAGGGAAATCTAGATGTTGAAGAATTGTTAGATTGGATAATATCCATGGACAAACACTTAAACTATGAATATGTCGATGAGCAGAAGAAGGTGAAGAAGGTAGTCACCAGCCTAAAAGGGCATGCAGCGCTGTGGTGGGACAAACTGTAGGCTGAGAGGAGAAGTAAAGGCAAGTAGAGGATAAAGAGTTGGGACAAAATGGTAGCCAAGATGGAGGCTAAGTTCATACCGAAGGACTATCGGATCAACCTGTTCAGGAATCTACAGAACCTGAGAGAGAAAGGGATGACAGTTAAAGAGTACATCGAGGAGTTCTACCGGCTGAACATCAGAACTGGACAAAGGGAGAGAGATGAAGAAAAAGTCGCCGGAGATATAAATGGCCCAAGGTACAAAATCTAGGATGAACTCAACATGATTTTAGTGAGGACCGTGAAGGATGCTTATCAGTTTGCATTGAAGGTAGAGGAGAATCTAGCCAGAAAGAAAAACCAATGAGGAAGAGGCAAGAGCCTAGCTCCAACAAAAAACAAGGGATTTAACCGTGACAGAACACTCCAGTCCAAGGATGAGGCTGAGAAAACACACGATCACTTGGAACAAGGAGGAGGCTCCAGAGGAAGACAGGATGGTGAAAGAAACTCTTCTAGAGGAAGAGGCAGAGGAGTAATAAGATGTTATGCCTGTGGAAAGGAAAGACACATGTCTTGGGAATGTTTCGAGAAAAAGAAGGAAGGAGGAGAAGCTCACATTTTAGAAGCACAATGAAGGGATGTTGAAGCAGAAGGAGCAGAGGATGGAGCATCCTTGATGTTGAGAAAAATTCTCTTAAAACTAGAGGCAGAAATTGAAAATCCAGTGTAGAGAAATAGTCTCTTCATGACAGCTTTCAAGACTAAGGATAAAGTATGCAAGGTGATCATTGACAGCGGGAGTACTAAAAACCTAGTAAGCACAAAGATGGTGGAGAAATTGGAGCTAAAGACAACTGCACATCCAAAGCTATACAAGGTCTCATGGTTGGAAAAATGACACCAGGTAATGATTACTAAACAATGCCTGGTTGAGATTAAAATATGAGGTTATAAAGATGAAATCCTATGTGATGTAATTCCCATGGACATATTCCATATTCTGTTGGGAAGACCGTGGCAGTTTGATAGAAACGTCATTCATGATGGGAGGAAAAATACATATAAATTGGAGAAGAATGGTAGAACACATATGTTGCTGCCAATAGAGGAGAATAGAGTGAAAGAGGAAGCCAACACCAACATACTTTTCATGTGTGGGAAGGAACTCCTGAAAGAGGTTAGAGAAGAGAAGGAGATGCAGTTTGCTATGGTAAGGAAACCCAAAGTTATCCTTACAAGTACATCAATGGATGATTTGCTTGAGGAAGTTCAAGAACTTTTGGATAATTTCGCTGATATAGTGGTGGATAAGCTGCCAAACTCATTGCCACCCATCAGGAGTATTAGTCATCATATCGACTCAATACCAAGAGCAAGTCTGCCAAACAAAGAAGCATATAGATTGACACCTCGAGAGAATGAGGAGGTGAAGAACCAAGTCCAAGAGTTGTTGGATAAGGGTTTGGTCAGAGAGAGTTTGAGCCCATGCGCAGTATGAACTATGTTGAGCCCAAAGAAAGATGGAGGATGGAGAATGTGAACAGACTCAAGAGCCATCAACAAGATCACCATTAGGTACATATTTCCTTTACCAAGAATGGATGATTTAATGGATTGCTTAAGTGGAGAAAATTTCTTTTCTAATATAGATTTGAAAAGTTGATATCACCAGATCAGGATGAGTGAAGGTGATGAATGGAAAAAAACCTTTGAGACAAAAAAAGGTCTGTATGAGTGGCTTGTTATGCCATTTGGCTTAACAAATGCCCCGAGCACTTTTATGATGCTGATGAATGAAATTATGAAAGATTTCATTGGCAAATTCATGGTTGTATATCTGGACGATATACTGATCTTTAGCAGTACTAAAGAGGAGAATTTGATGCATGTAACATTAGTGATGAGGAGGCTACAACAAGAGAAGCTGTTGATAAATTTGAAGAAGTTCTCTTTCATGAAAAAATAACTCATTTATTTGGGTTTGGTGATCTCTTCGAATGAACTAAAGATGGATCCAGAGAAGGTGAAAGTGATCAGAGAATGGCCATCACCAATCAGCATGTTCGAGGTAAGGAGCTTCCATGGATTAGCGAGCTTCTATAGGAAGTTCATCAGAGACCTCAGTGGAATTTGTGCACCAATGATGGGTACAGTAAAGAAGAAGCACAAGTCGTTTAAGTGGACAGAGGAGGCCGAGAGGAGCTTCAATATACTGAAGGAGAAAATAACAGGGTGACCAATTCTGGTCTTGCCAAATTTTGGAAAGACATTTCAGGTAAGGTGTGATGCAAGTGGAGTTCCAATAAGAGAAGTTTTGAGTCCGAATAACATACCTGTTGCCTATTTCAGTGATAAGTTGAATGAGACTAAGAGGAAATACTCCATGTATGACAAGGAGTTTAATGCCATAATTCAATCATTAAATAAATGGAGGCATTATCTTGTCCCGCAAGAATTTGTCTTGTATAGCGATAACCAAGCTCTACAATTCATAACCAGACAAGAAAAAATGAATCAGAGGCATGCGAAATGGGTTGAATTTATGCAAAATTTTACTTTTGTTATAAAACATATTGTTGGGAGTGTTAACAAGGTTGTTGATGCATTAAGCAGGAGATGTTTAATTCTGTAGGAATTCTAGGTGAAGACCTTGGGGTTTGAACACCTTAAGGATATATATTATGATGATACAAAATTCAAGGAAGAATATGAATCATGTACAAACCCTGTGTTGGGAGATAGAAGTCAGTGGACAGAATACATGGTTCAGGAAGGATTGTTGTTCAGAGGGAATCGGTTGTGCATACCAAGATGCTCAATGAGGGACAATCTTCTGAAGGAGAAGCATAGTGGAGGATTGGCTGGACATTTTGGCCATGATAAAACATTTGCACAGTTGAGAAGTTCATACTATTGGCCAGGTATGAGAACATAGGTGATAAAATTTGTGAACATATGTAGAATCTGCCAACATGCAAAGGGGAAAAGACAGAACACTAGATTGTATCAACCATTGTCAATACCAGAGAGGCCTTGAGATGAAATAAGCATGGATTTTGTGTTGGGATTTACAAGAACAAAAAGGGGATTTGATTCCATATTTGTGGTAGTGGATAGATTCTCAAAGATGGTACATTTCATCCCATGACATAAGACTAGTGATGCAACACATGTTGCAAATCTGTTCTTCAAAGAAGTTGTGAGACTTCACGGCCTACCCAGGAGCATTGTCTCAGAAAGAGACACAAAATTTGTTGGTCACTTTTGGAGGATGTTGAGGAAGAAGATGAAGAAAAAATTGTCCTTCAGCTCAGCTTATCACCCTCATATAGATGGGCAGACTAAGGTAGTAAATAGAATTTTGGGAAATTTATTGAGGAGTTTTGTCACTGAGCATCATAATCAATGGGATCAGATTCTGCCACAAGCAGAATTTGCCTACAACAACTCACCAAACATGAGAACTGGAAGGAGTCCATTCCAAATACTATATGGAATGCAACCTAGGGGAGTGTCTGAGTTGAGAGACTTGGAACAGGGTGAGATCAGAAGTGCTCGAGCAAAAGATTTTGCTGTTGAAATGCAGAAACTCCATAGCCAGATCAAAGAACAGTTGTGTAATTCTAATCAAAACTACAAGTACAGAGTTGATCAACATCGTAGGGAACTTCAATTCGAAGTAGAAGATCAGGTTTTGGCACATCTCAGGAAGGAAAGGTTCCCTAGGGGAACATATAACAAGTTGAAGATGAAGAAGATAGGACCCTGTAAGATCTTAAGGAAGTTTGATGCAAATGCCTATGAGATTGAACTACCAGATGGTGTGGGAATTTTTCCCATATTCAATGTTTCAGGCCTGTACACTTACAGGAAAGATGACACAGAAGGATCAGAAGATCAAGGAAAGATTCAAAGGGAGAAACAAATGCCTATAGCAGAAAAGCCGCATATGGAGAAAATTATTGATCAGAGGATTGGCAAGAAGAATAGAAGGAAAAACTATTTTAAATATTTGGTCAAATGGAAGGGACACCCAATCGAAGATTCCAGTTGGGAAAACGAAGCCACCATCCAGAAGCTGGGAAAATCAGTGCAGGAGCTCATGGACAAAAGTCCATGAATTTTTGTCAAGGGGAGTATGATGCAAGAGCATCGTTGGCAAGCGTGCAAAGGAAGGACCAATCAACACGTGGGAGTTCTTCTAGAACTTCAACGCTGGCCGTTGCAACATATTTTGAATCTGCCTTAACTCAGCATCAAAATTTACCTTTTGAGGCATGCTTGAACCAATGCCAAAATTTACCGTTTGAGGCATGTTTTTAAAATCGCAAGAGGAGCAAAAGTTTTCATTACGGCTCTGAAATGCGACTAGACTAAGATAGCGTAGGATGAATTTTAGATTAGATAAGTAGGCAGGGGAAACACTAAAAATTCCTCTGAGTTAAATAGAGGTTTTGTACACCCATATAGGGTTATCTGCAATACAGAGGGAAGTTATCCATAAGAGAACTGCGAGTTAGCATGAGATCTTAGTTTCCAGTGATTTTAAATTGATTGTATTTTGTAGCCATTCTGGAACTTGTGAATATAACAGAAGGAAAATTAATCCAAATACATGGGGTGTGAATAGTATTTGCATTTTTCCTGTCATTTCTATTTTTTTTTATGAACAATTGAATGAATCTCCATAGGGGAGAATGGAACTGTGAACGTTAGTTTGTAGTTTCAATTGTTTCTCTTCGTTTGAAGCTCTGCAAGGTGTGCATCGAGCCAAAGAGGAACGCTAGGAGATCGGGGGAGGAATTTATTTGTGAGAAATCCCTTGGATCTAAGTTATCGAGATTCCTTATATGCAAGGAGTGCGTGGGAAATCGAAGCCTGCACAAGGAAAATCTCAGGAGGAATAACACTTCGGATAAGTCTCATCGAGATCCAGGAAATCCATTTCCAAGGAGGAGCGAAGGTCGACACCTTCAGGGACTTAGAAAATATTCTAAGTCTGAGAGACTAAAAGTTCGGAAGGGAGAACGTCATCGAACAAGGAGAGGAGTGGGAGTCATTGATCTGTGGTGACGAGGCATTTCACGGTTTCATAAATTGGGAGTGTGAAGGGATAGCAGCTGGGACCATCAATCCACGAAATCCCAGCAAGATCAGGACCATCAGATCTCATAGGCTTAGAGCCATTGATATGCAGTTAAGGAGTGTTTCGTCATTTCGGCGACCGGGAGGAGGAATGAACGGACTTCATGAAGGGTGAAGTCGCGAAATGCAAAACGCCGAAGTGATCACAACCATCGACCAAGGGGAGATCTGGGTCATAGATCCTACGTCATCACGATTTCAGTGTTCGTTATTTGGAGCAGTCAAATGTGCCTTCATGGTAAGGCTTATGGTCATGGGCGTGTGGTCACGTGAGCTGGGGAAGGGGAGGGGCTAACTTCTGTTATCCCTCATTGGGTTTTTGGGACTTGGAGGAGCCAAGGACTCGTGGTATTGGAAACCTCGGGGTCATGAAATGTGATGCACCTTTTGGGATAATCTTGTGGTTGTGCCTGCGATCACGTGGAGTGGAGGCTCACGCCCAGTGTTGTTTTTCATGGGAAAACCACAGACAAGGACCTGTGGATTGGTATTGAAGGTTCTAGTTTAGAACTAGGAGAGATATTTCAGCTCCAGAGTCAAAGATCCTGACCGGGAGGTCGTGCAGCCCTTAGGAGAGATAGAGGGTCTGCATCATTGGACACCAAGCTCACCAAATCGATGACCTTCCACCCCCAGACAGATTTCCAAACCGAGGTCATAAATCGAATGATTGTGCATATCCTTCGCATCTATAATTCAAAGAACCCTCACACATGGGATGAGAGCCTTCCCTATGTCCAACATATCTACAACCGAGATTTGGATAGCTCAATCGGCCACAACCCCTTTCAGGTGGGGTTGTAATTCCAACCATTGGGTCCCATAGATGTTGCACTTCCCCTTGCGGTCACCTCGACCGACTCATCTCCTTCTCCAACTGAAGCTGACAAAGCCACCTAGTTCATTGAGCAGATCCAACACATCCGCCAATAGGTTTAGGATATCCTACAAAAGTATAATGACAAGTAGAAGCAACGCCATGATCAACATCAAGTGCCACATAAGTTTCAAATGGGCGACAAAGTTTGGTTGCACTTTCATAAAGAATTCCTTACAAGACCCCATCAAAAAATTTTTTCACTCCGTTATGGGCTGTACACCATCACCAAGGCTTTGGGGTATAATGATTTTGAGCTCAACATTCCTCCTTTACTTCACCTGCACCCAGTGTTCAACGTGGATCTCGTTCGCCCTTATTTCCCACCATTATTGGACACCTCAGACGTAGTAGAGCAACTGAAACCAATAGAGATCATTCCCAACTGCATACAACAACCATCCAACGATAATATTGTGGACACACATATCAAGGGAACTCGACAGGAAAGGATCCATCTTTATCGATTCATCAAAGCAGGGCAGCTCCTGCACCAAGGCAAGTGGCTGACCCAGGGCCAAATTGAGTAGAAATTTCCTCATCTGATGGGGGAACTCAATGAAATGGAGACCATTGCTTCCTAAGGAGGGAGGATTGATCTAGGTGGATATTGGTGGACACCCACCTTTTCCAACTAGCTCAAAACAATTTTCTGACAATTTTGACAATTTACTATTTTTAGCAATTTTAACTTCCTGGGCCATTTTGAGGGCCTAAATGAATATTTTTTGGGATCGATATTTCAAATGATATCTAAAGGAATGATTGAGCCCCCAAAAGTAATCTCCTCGATGATACCTTTCCAATAGGATATCATACTCCTAAAATGAAGATCATATGAAAAAGTTACGACCCCAGAAAGTTGATGTACTAACTTACCCAGACGGGGCCCACATGACTTTTGGTGCTTCATATCCTAGGGTTAGGTTTTTGGATGTCTAGGGTTTTTGGCATTCCTATTTATTGTAAAAATTCCTTCATGGACACATTGTAATCATCTTCTTTTGAATGAGCGTAGTCGTCACATCTCTTCTCAGAGATAAGCTACCACCATTCCAACAAGCTCGTTTCCGCTGCATTTTACAGTTTCAACTTATTTCCTTATTGAATAGAAAACTGATTTTACTGTATCTATGTTATTTTGAGTTAAGAACCTATTAATAATCTGTAGTCATTTAGTTTTTCTAATAAAATCTAGATCAACGACCTCTCGGTCTAGGATCTTTCAATCACTTGAGTTGAATTGACTCTTCGTGTCCCTGCTAGAACCTAATCCAACTTTCATAGGTCCCTCTTTCTCCAAAGTGCGGGTTCTATCAATCCCGTGGGCTCTTTCTTGGCCCCTTTGAGGAAATTTTAAAAACAAGAACTAGCTCTCTATGCTAGGCCCCTTCTCCCATGTGACCTCGAACTGTGACCCGGGGATAAACTATGAAGGCCATTTCGGACTCCGGGCTTCGGCCTTTTTCACAACTGCAACTCCCTTTTCCCCGAACTTCGAATCAATGAACAAAACTGATGCGAGGATCAATGGTCTCCTGTCACTTCCTTATATCAATGACCCTTAATGCTTTAGGATTTGAGAGTTTTTTCTTCACCAACTCTGCTTTCCTCCAAAGGGCTCTCCTTCCGAAGTCTGTGGATCTTTTCCATGTGTGCCTTCCATATCCAACGGTCTGGATTCCTTCTCTCTTCGTGAATTCAATGATTTTTCTTCTACTCCATGTAGATTTTCCTGGAGCTTTATCTCCCAGACCTTCTGGTCTTTTGCCATCTGTCTCTCCTGATGATGGGCGATCCCGCTTGGCTTCGAGACTTTGGGACTTCACTACCCCATTCACCTGTCAATGTCTAGACTTTGATCTAATGATCTAGATTTATCCTCCTACACCTGATCTGTCCACTGCTGCAGCTCCTCCACTTGAGTTTTGGCTTCCTCCCAAAATTGGGAAAATCACTTAAGTATCAAAGGTTGCAGCCTTCGATATTCTTCCTGCGAACCTGACTGTTGGTTCTTGAAAATGATTTTTCTCCTTAACTTGTAAGGCGAGATTGATTTACCTTTGGTGCACCCCTTGCTCTTGTGTTAAGTCTTCATATGGATCTCACAACACTTATCTAAGTATTTGCCTAGTGCACTCCTTGCACAGGTCTTCCTTCAGAGTATTCAACAACTCTACGAGTTTCCTCCTTTGACACACCTCTCTTCAGAACTCTAAACATAATTCCCTTTGTGCACACTTGCACCTGCTCGATGCCTTTTTGGTAGAGCTCCACACAATCTTCAACAATTATGTTTTTTTGCCTTCTTTGCAAGGTTTCTCCTCGAAGGTATTCAGTAACCTTGAGGCTCCATTCTGAGTATGTGAACTATTTTGGTGTGCCCTCCTGGAATGTTCCCCTATGAACTCAAAGCAGAGTCCAACTATGCACTCCTTGCATTGTCTCATAGATTTTCAACGCTCTATTGCACACTCTTTGCGCTTAGCCTGAAGAACCCAGAACAACTTGACGAACTCTCAAACAGATAGTGAATTCTACCCTTACCCTTGCAGATTAAATCTCTCATACATCTACAAAATATGCATACATAACATACAGATAACATTCATTTAACACATAAACGCACAGAAAACTCATAGGCAGGAAAAACTGCTTCTTTTGTATTAATCTGAATGTTAATTACAATATGCAAGCTCGACTACAACTAAGTGACGACTCTTCCCTCCTCTCTTTGGATTACAATGTTTTACCTTGATTTTCAACAGCCTCTACTGGGCATATGATACACACATTTATACAAGAGGGACTCGATGAGCTTCCCCTCCAAGCTACACTAGTGGTGTCTAATCACCATTTAAAATGCCTATCTATTGAGGTAGATTGCAATGAGTGAAAATATAGTCCGAATCGGATCTAGATAATTCCTACCATCAACCACTTAAGGTGACTCTATCCATGCCCTATGTGAAGGCACAAATTGGCTCTTCCAGCCCGACAACACTTAATTTCTTTAATTACACTTAAATTTTGAGGGTAAAATGAGAGGACTGGTGCCTCTCCCCTCCTTGAATGCACACCAATGTGCTAGAAAGTTGGCACGTGTTGAAATGGAGCGATGCTCCTGCATCATCTTCCAGTGTTCATGATGAAACATAACAATAGGTTTGGAGGGATTCCATGGGGCAGGATGATGTGCAGGACATTGTTCCAGGATTAGAGGGACAACTAGTTCCAAGTGGCTCTTCCAAAATCACTTTCCTCGTTAAGAGGGTGTGTTGATGATTGTAGCATCAGATAGGTACTTCTATGTGAGTCTAAGTGTCTAGATGTGTGGAAGTCATCCAAAGCCTTGAACCTTAGTAATTTACTTTAATTAAAGAAATTATTAAAGTAGAGTGTTTTTTTTAATTAGCTGAGTTTAATTTAATGAAATGCTAAAGTTATTAGCATTAGTGAATTAAATCTTACTCATTGATCTCAAGTGAGGTAAGATATAATATCAATTTTTAATCACTTTGGAGATTATGGTTAGTTGATAACTCAATATTATAAAAGAAAGGATAGGGTGAAGGAGGAAGACAACTTCTATGATCATATCACACACACACACACACACACACACACACACACACACACACACACATAGAGAGAGAGAGAGAGAG
>CBVK0101368886.1:0-18956 GCA_900067695.1 Picea abies | reverse complement strand
TTGTTTATGGTACAGGTTGATTACAGGTTGGTGCATGGTTGATGCACTTGTTTATGGTACATGTTGATTACAGGTTGAGGTACAGGTTGATGCATGGTTGATGCATGGTTTAGATTTATTGGTACATGTTTACAGTGGTATATCTCACAGTGATAGTGTGACAGTGGTTCCATCATTCTACTTTTACTTCAGGGTGTCAGGACGGAGCAAGGACAGGTGGTTGTAGCAACCTTTTGGTTGTAGCCGAAGAACATTGGGGGTTGTAGCCTGCTTCTGGTTGTAGCCAGAGATTTTGGGAGTTGGAGCTTCCCTCAGGTTGTAGCCAAAGAAAATAGGGGGTTGGAACCTCCTTCCAGTTGCAGCTGGAAAACAAAGAAAGTTGGTTCTTCCAATGAATGTAATTCTTCAAGACATATAAGAAAAGGAATTCTATGTTTTTCTCCCGATTTGGGTTTCCACATAAAACACTGGTGTACTATGTATCTGTATGTTTGTTCATTTGTTCATTTATTATTTACTCTGCAGTTATTGGATGATAATGCTTCATTGATATAACACTTGGATTATATGGTTAAAAAGGGATTAAATTGCTCTATTACTGATTCACTCTCCCTCTCAGTAATCCAACAGGGCGGTCAATCTAATATGTGATTATCTTGGGATGTGATGGATATCATTTGAAAATGTAAAAGTTCCAGTATAATATCCATACTAGAAATATTACTGATAAATATATTGTTACATATATCCACATTGTATTGATCTCTGGCTATGTTTTGTCATCTCGTAGCTCCAATGTGTATTTTTCGTGGCTACTATCAGTTCATGTCATGGAGGTACAAATCCACATTGTATCTTTGGTGGAAATATCCTTATTTGGTATTCTCATGGATCTGTAGTGTATTGGTCAGCAACCATGCTTTGATTCAATTCGTATTTTGAGCATAGGTATGCCTGCCTTGGGAATCAATCATATATTTATATTGTTTGATGGTTGTTTGCAGCTTCTACCAGGTTCTCCTACTCTAGCACCCTTGCATTGAACAATTTGTAAAGTGTTTTGGCCATTAGTTTCTCTTCTAACCTCACACTTTAGGGAGCATCTGTTACACATCAAAATTCCACACTTAATTGTCGTACCCTAAGTGTCGCAAGTGTCACAAATTGTTGCATGCACCTTACTAAGTGTCGCATACACTTTGTCAAGTGGTGTATGCATGTTGATAAGTGTTGCATGCACTTTTCCAAGTGTCACAACACATTGACACCATGAAAAAAAATTTATATGATCCCTAATTCATGTTGGAGGAAGAAACCCATCATTTCAAGGTCATAAACATGCCTTTTACTTGGAAAATTGACCATTTTGGGGGCATTTATGAAGGGTGGCGATCCCCTAGACATGTTGGGGGAGCACTATTTTTTGAGCATTTATGAATGGTGGCAACCCTTTGTCCATGCTAGGGGATTTCCACTTCATTAGGGTGGTTCCCCCTTTTCTTTGTTTAGGGAGTGCCACTAGTGTTCTATCTCTAACTCAAGGGGAGAGCCAGTTTGGTTAGATGAAAATATGTTGAATCCACCTTTTCCTAAGGGAAAAATATGAAGAGATCAGGTTGGTTTTGGGTAAAATCCTATCCTATGGAACTATCATAGGATAAAATCCCAACTCATGGAGCCATATCCTCAACCACTTCCAAAATTAGCCCATGGTAGTCGAGCCTCCCAATCCTATAGATTGGAGGCATTTCCATGGTGAAGGGGAGGAATTTTTTAGGTGTCAAACCTTTGATTCTAAGAGAGGGAAATACATTGAAGTATCACCATTTTTATCTCAATAATTTCATGCAAGGGTTGGAAAAGGAGAGATTGGACAAGATTGTGGAGACATCAACTTGAATTGTAAGAGCCTTCTTTTGGCTTTCCATTTAATATTGACTTGGCCTATTCCTTTCATTATGTTGTTTATGATAATGTATATTCTTAAGTCAAATCAGATATAGATAGATCTAGTTTTTATCTAATCTATTAGAAGTAGGAAGGCTTTCTTGCCTCTTGTTTTGCAGGTCTCTTTGGTCGTTGAAGGAATTAAAGTAGTGAAGCAAAAGGACGAAGAAGTGAGGCCAAACTTCGGGAAATAGGTGTGTCTTCCTCTTTGTATATATAGTTTAATGAACTAAATCTATAAGGAAATTAGAAACCATTTTTTTACTTTTGTCTTCAGACCAAAGAAGGGGTCTTAGTCCAAAGGGTAGCTTAACCTATCCGTGGGGTAAGATTTATCATAACAGAAAAATGGTGACTTTGTTGGGGATGGACTTTGACTAGTATTTCCTTTGGTTCATCTTGAATCCTTGCTTGTGATTAGATATTGTTTGTTTTATTCTTGATTTTGAGTTGTTTCCCCTTTCCTCATATTCATCAAGAAGTTGATTGAGTCTCTGTTGAGTTTAATCTTTTTTGTGCCTTTCTCAAGCACTTTCAGAACCAACACTCCCCTGTAGTGGTTACTTGAGTACCATTGGCCTTACTCACGCTCCCCCTTTTCCTTATAGGGAGTTCCATATCACTTTGTTCCTTTGGTAACAGGGGCACCAATCTCTCCTTTTAGGTGGTTTCATGAGGTTTTCCTTTTTTTTGCTCAGTCTATTGTTAAGAGGCTTTTGGCCCAAAGTCTTTTGGTTTTTCTTTGAATTTGGTTTGATTAAGAAATTGACATTCATCACTCATTTCATTTCCTTCTTTGATTTTGAAAACTTATCCTAGTTATGAAATTGTATGGTCCCCTTGGGTTAACAAGATCCATTGGTTCATCCTACCTTTCATTTATTTGATCTTCATCCCGCAAAGTCTTCAGATTCCTTGATTGTTTATAAGTTTTCAACAACTGTAATTTTCAAAGGTTGTTTGGTATCGAGCCCTTTTTTTCTTCATTGAAATATCTCACTTTTCGAATGATTAGGACTCTTTTTTTTACCACAACCCAGACTTGAATATTGATTCTTGTTGCTTGTTTTTAGGATTTTCAAGAGTGTTTGTCTTCTCTTTTACATATTTTTATTTCTTGGTTGAACAATTTTTGAAGTCCATTATTATACTTGATTTCTTTCAGTTATCATCAATGTTTTTTTACTGCACTTTGTTTGGTTTTTTTTGCATCGCGTTTCTTTTTGTCAAACATCGATCTCTTTCATTTCACTTGAAAGTTAAGAAGAAAAAAAAAAATTCATATCTCATTGCATACATAATCGAACAAGGAATTTTTTGCATTCTTAGGAAATTAGTTTTGGTACATGTTTGGAAAAGAGTTATTTTTGCATTTGGATTTCAGAAACATTTTCTTGGTATGTTGGCACCATCTTGATCCTAGAAATTGAAAAGTTGCATAAAATTTGAGTACATTATTGTGTTAAGAAGAATAGTACTCTTATCCTTCCCATACATAGAATTCATCAAAAAGAAAGAACCACATCTCATTCTTTTGCATTCCATTGGATTCAAGTCTTACACATCATTAGTTTCATCTATGTGAACCTTCTGAGTAAAAATCCATTAAAATCAACCATGCACTAATAAAATCCACTAGACATTTTCAAATTTTAGCACACCAATAGTAGTACAGGATTAGGGTCTTTGGACTAGGTAAAGTGAGTAAATTGTCCAATACTACTAAATAAATTGTAGAACACTAAAGAGTGAACAAATCCATTTTTTGTATAATTATAGCCGGGAACCCCCTCTAACACAGGGGCTAAACATGAGGTCATGTGTTGTTGGACTTATGGGCTGGCCCGAATTCTTTCTTAGTTCTCCAACAAAACCATTATCACCATCGTCCCTTTTGGTAAACCAGAAGTCTAAACTACACAGGAAGTGCATAACATAGTCTCACCCAAGATGGTTTATGGGGGACTACAAGACGCATACGTCTGCAATCATGGAAGGGATTGGGGGATGTTCTTATTTTTACTTCTTCTTTCTACTTAACCATGCATTCTATTCTACTATTCATCAGATCCATTCATTCATTAATTCATTGAATATTTAATCTAGTGTGTGTTGTAAATAAATCATCCATTCATCTATCTAACCATTCAATGATAACTTTAGAATTAATAATACATTAAAATACATTGCACACATAGTTTTACCATGGTTCACCCCCTAGGTCTTTTTCCACAAATATCTTCTGCTTCTTTTCTTATTCATAAAAAGGTGTTTTGCACATTACATCATAGTTAAGAGTAGTGAGGCAAACCAGGTTCGCACCAAGATCCACATATTTTGACCCAACCCTTAGCTACTTTGACCTCATTTGATCTCTACAACTCTCAAAGTAGACTCCAACTCATAAATACTCCCAAAATAAGTCCCCCAAAACAGAATTTTCATACTCACACCATAACAATTCGATGCTTATCCTCTACCTCATACCCCTTATTTATATTACAAAAATGGGTTAGAAACCCTTAAAATACATCCCAAAACACTAACCCTGACTAGGCTAGGTTTGTCGACATTTGCGTTGGATTTCCACAAATTCTGTCGCACGCGCTACTTTTCCTCAAAATGTGGCATGTTGTTTTGCCTCACTTCCTGCGTTGTTCTCCAAACATGCCTGCTCCAAAAGGCCCCAAACACTAACATGTGGCTCATCCAGGACCACTTAGCCTTAGTGCACTTTCTATAGTGCTACCTCCAGTGCATGAAACTTCTTTCCTAATGTTGTCATTTTCTGTTTAGCCAATGCACTCTTCCCTGCTAGTCTCTCCAAACCCTACACTATTATTTCCTTTTTCATCACTTATATGATTTTTGTGAGTGCTTGTTCCCATATTCCCTTCTCTATTTGGAGATCGTTTATTGTTCCTTCTTCTTGTTGTTGGAATGGATCCAACTAAGCTGGCCTTGCTTGTTTCTTCTCCTCCATAGTATTTACCTCTGTCTGCAAGTTTTTTAGTTCATGCATAACCTTCATTCTAAGGGATATATCCATGGTTTTTTGTCTCTTCTTCAAGACATGTACCACCACGTTCAATTTTTCATCCATATTCTCCAGTTTTTGGATACTTTCATCCACTTCGAGGTTTTTCCAAATATGTGCAGTCATGTCAAACAATTTTTCCACTTCTTTAACCTCCTCTACTATACTCTCTATGTACGTAGTAGCCTCTTGCTCTCTCTGCTCTCACACTTATGGAGGTGTGCTCGAAGTTAAATTTTCTATTAACTCTATTATTTATTGCTTGTATCTCTCCATGGTCTATGAAATTTGTTGTATCTTCACTTTTGTTGTAACCTCCCGTACCTGCACGTAGTCGGGTATACTCTTGTATACCTTTGTGAGCTTCTTCTCTAAATTTTTTGCAGTGTTTCTTCTCTTCCTCCTTTTCCAATGTGATTTTCTCACATGTCACTTGTAGAATATCCTTCACCTCATGGTCAATCGCTAGGTTGGTGGCATCCTCCCTAGCTCTAGATTGCACTTCTTGCAATACACTTGCTTGCAGTTCATATAAGGATTTTGTGGGTATTTTATCCAAGACCAAATCTGTATGTTCCACATCCCTTACTGGTATTTTTGTTGTATGTTCATCCATATCCAATATTTCTTGTGTGACTATGAATATTTCACTACTCACTACTATCATCTTCACGGTCTCTTCCTACTCCTTATGCATTCATGTTTCCTGTTCTTTTTTTGTCTGTTGTGTTGTTGGGTGATGCCATGTATTTATTTGTAGGCTCTGTAAGATGGTTTGTACTTCTACTAATTTTTCATGATCTCCTCCTTTTGTGCCTCTGTTGTGTGTACTACATCCTCTCATATGTCTTGAACCATGTCTCCTACCAACTTGGCATCGTCCTCTATGATAGTGATAGTTGGAGGATTTTATGTATTTTTCTTGAATTCTACCTCTTATGTTCCTATAATATTCTTAGTTGAGGTTGAGGTATGCACCTCAATTTTCATCTTTGTTGTTGCCCCATATTTTACTTCCTTCGGTCAAGAATGATCCTACTAGCCATCCCCTTTGACTTCTATCCTTGATATTGTCTCTTTCTTTCTAGGATTTTCATTGGTTGTGATGCTTCCTAACGCTTGGTCACGCTCTACAGCCTTCCTTGTGTTTTTTGCAGGACTGATTATCTTTTTGGATATTCCTACTTCTTCTGGATCCTTAGGTTTGGTCCTTTATTTTGTGTTTCTAGCACCTTCCACTGCATAGGATATTCTTTCACAATCCATTCTACCTCTTCCCTTGATGTGAAATATCTCATTTCTAACCACTTCTTCTTTGGGTCCCTTGTTGCATGGATCCATAAATGATGTCTTGAAGCTTTGAAATTTGCAATCCCTTCATTTCCTTTCACCACTTCAACTAGGATCCTCCATAAATTGGTTTTATTTTGTTGCATATCCTCCAAGAACATGGTGAATACCGTGTTGTTAGCTTGTTGGTTCTTGGGTTCCTTTTCCTGCCACAAAGTTTCATAGCGCACTACATAACATTTCCCCTTACTTTCTAGAAAAGATGAAAACTTGGGCTCTTGCCAGCCCACCAATGCTATCAGTATTAGAAACCAATATTAATGGAATTTTTTTTCCATTATCCTATGCATTTCAACAATCTACCAAAAATTGATTCAACATATATGGTGCCCAGCTGAATATTATGCCCTTTGCACATTGTGCAGTTATTTCTATCACTCTTGTTGGGGCTTCTTCCTTTATGAACTTTCTCAATAGTTTGTAGGCCATCAATTTTGTAGAAAAATTGGTTGCATGATCCTTAATATCCTTGATGATTAGTCCTCGGGTTCCCCTATTTGTCCCGAACTTTGTTTTTACTTCATCTCCAATCTCTTTATCTCTGGATTTATTGTCCAAATAGTCTTTGAGATTTACCCCATTGGTAGGGAATCATGTGATATTCGCTATGATATCCACATTGATGGGAACCAGCCTATCCATCTACATGATACCTCCATGTACATCGACCAATATTTTTTTCACACAAAGTCCCACTTTGTTATAGCAATATTTGCCTCACCCTATGCAATCTTGCAGAGAGGGCCTTACTCCATTTCCCTATGCAGACTCATCTTCCCTGTTTATAAAATCCAGAGAAAAAAATAAATATTTTTCCATATGTACGCATCTTTCACACTATACAGCATGCGTATATGCAGGTTGCTCCACTACAACCCGCGTACATTTGGATTTGTGAAAGAAAATGAAAATTAATGTCGGGTTTCCATGTCACGACAAGAGATCTATGATCCTTTTCCTTCCATATACTGGAAACGTTTCAACTCGACCCTTCAATTCCATTTTGAAGGCTATAAATGGGCCAATTCCGAGCTATGGAAAGAGGAGAAAAGAATTCAACTTTGAGAGCAAAGTTACTCTGGAGAAATTATTTACTTCATATTGAGTCTGCATCCCTTTGTCCTTTAAGTATGAACACAGTGTTCAACCCCCAAGATCTTCCCTTATTGATTGAGAACCTCATTATTTCTCTCTTATGAGCTTGCCTTTAGTGGAGGATTGAAGTGGTGGAGGCCCAGCTGGAAGGAACTTAGTTTCTTGGTTATGAACCATGCCGACATGAAAGTCCATAACATTCTCACTTATGTTGATCATTTATTAATAGAAATACTATTTTCTCGTCCAATTGATATCTTGCAAATATATTGAATTATTATTCCATGGGTGTATTTGGCATGTTTATTAATGGATTATGCTATTGAATGTGCTAACATTATATAATATCACCATATTCTTGCTTTGCTTGGTTTTTTAGGACTAGTTGTAGGTATATTTCTTTGAGTTGAGTGCTCAATGGTGGAATTCATCGAATGTCTGAATGAGGTAGGAATTTTATCTTGTGTTTCTAGCATGTTTGTTTGTATAGCATACGTGAGAAGAGAGTTGATTTCTACAGTCATTTTTGTCTATTGTGGTTTACCCTATCCATAGAGATATTTTCCTTGTAACAGAATTTATGACCATGCCATTAGCCTTGGTGTGTGCCAAGTGAAAGTAGTACACGAAAAAGACCCTTTTAATAGAAGCCAATGATGAAAATTGCTGACAAAGGCGAGGAAACCACCAATAAGGCTTATGGAATCCAAGACACTGCACAAATCCCAATGTGTGAATAGATGTCTTGCCTTCAAACATAAGGGAAACTGCCCAATCAACGACCAATGATGAAATGTCGACTACTGGGTTCAAGGTTACCTACCAATGATGAAATTAGGGCCAGGGTGCATGATAGGACTTACAATATCATGTGATTCTGAGACAAACTGAGGGTATGGCCGACATGGAAAGTCAAGAGTTTTGAGGAGTGGCTGACACAGGTTGATAGAATTCCTTTGAACAAGAGAATGAGACATATGGAGGACTCCGGCAACATAGACCTAATGATGAAACCATGAGATGCAGGAGGCATCAACGAAACTATCTATAGGAACTAGAAGAGTAACCAGTCGGTAGAGAAGACTCTGTACTAGGCTCAGCTTCCTAAGGCCATGCTAATCCCAAAATTATGATGATGAATGGACTCAATAATTTTGTGCTCTATTCAAAGGTGACACAACTACTACCAACATAAGATAATACTCCCTTCCCGCCCATCTTTTTTTGTTTTCTCATAGAAAAATGAATGTTATGATACAGAGAAAGAAACTAGTGTCGCAAGTAATAAAAACTAGTTCCAGCAATGGAGCATACCTATGCTCAATGCAAGGAGATGGACACTCGGGGGAATATTCCCTCCTAGGTATAGGGTATCAAATTGCGAAGGATATAAACAAGGCTCTTATTAGTTGAGGATGAAAAAACTATTGAGGCAATCAATTTATAATGCAAAGCGAGAACCGGATATAGGTTCAATACTGCAAGAAAGGGCATGAGATGCAATCACAACTTCCAAAAAATGTCCTTTTTTATGTATTTTAGTCTACTTGGTGTGAAAAAAGGGATAAAATTGTACCAAATAGACGTCCTTTCAAATCCAATTTACGAGTGTGAAAGAGACAAGTTCACTCGGCAATATTTTCACTTTTTGAAAATGAGTCAGAAAAGAGATTAACTGAGACTCACAACCTTTCAAGTCCAACTTAACGACTGTGAAAGGGACAAATCACTCGAAAATATTTTCTCTTTTTTAACGATTCGAAAAAGAGCTTAACTAAGACTTGTGACCTTTCAAGTCAAAAGTAACGAGTGTGAAAGGGATAACTCACTCGAGAATCTTTTCATTTTTTAGACAAGTCTAAAAAGAGCTTAAATCAGACTCATGGATGTTGTTCTAATAAGCATTTAATGGGAGAGGCCAAGGCTCCCATGCAGGAATTATTTCAAAGGTCAGAAACTTACGAAGAGATTACATAATATTGGGAAAACCCAAATCTTTCCAAGTCGAGGAGGATAGAATACTTGCAGAGGTTACCTTATCTACAATATATTGAAGAATGCCCCTTACATGGAAGTGAGTAGAAGAAGTAATTTGAGGCTCTACAAGATCATTATAATCAAAGAAAACCACCCTAGGACTTGGAGGGAGCATACTCGAAGAGATTGGAATGCTCCCTAGTAAAGAAGGTACAGAACTAGAAATGCTAAGTACATGGTCGAAGGACGCATCACCTTCCAAAAGAAGAGTGGGATTGATCGAATATTGCAACAGCAATGTCACTTCCTTAGGATTGTCACTCTCCAAGAGAAGAGTGGGATCAGCTGAAGATTTCATCGGCACGACCACTTATTCAACTGTTGGTTTAATAGGATGCGAGACACAAGGTCAAGATATGCATCACCCCAAAACATAGGAGTGGCATTGTTCGAAGATTGCATCGACATGACCATTGGTTGAACAAGATGTGAGACAACAAGATCAAGGGATGTATCAACCCCTAAAGGAAGAGGGGTGTCAGCCAAAGATTGCATCTGCATGACTTTTGTATCAACCAAAGAAGGTTGGGAAGCCAAATATGACTCAGAACCTGAAGGGCCCCACAGAAAGGACCACGATTCTTGTACCACAATAGTAGCAGGGCACAAACGAGTAAGGTGATTTCCTTTGGAAAGCCTACAAAGGAACTTGGGCTTACATCTGACATGTATAGGTTTCTCAATTGTATGACTACCCCCAGCATGACTTGAAGTGGTTGGTGACATGCTCCCAACATGACTTGCAAAGGCTAGTAGCAAATCCCTAACATGATTGGTAGAGGTTGGTGATGTATGTGCAGTGTGACTAGCGATGACTAGATTTGTGCCCCGAGCATGACTTGCAACGGTTGGTTGTTGGTCTTCAACATGACTAGTAAAGGTTGTTGACCCATATCCAACATGACTAACAGAGTTTGGTGATATAATGCCAGTGTGTGGTTGACCCTCACAAGACGCGGTTGAGGAATGTAGGGTCCAATGATCACTAAAATAGGAAGTCTGGAAAGGAATGGACCTCCCTGTAGAGACGTGTGTATTGGACATGGCGGAAACATGATGAATCAGTGTCGTGCAGTCGAAAGTACCCATAAGTGAAGAATACATTCTGACACCGATATTCTCAGTTTCCGGCTGAGAATTGTCGATCACAGGGGTCGACGGTCCAATACATGCATTAGGACTAGAGTATGCAAAGGATAACTGATCGATCGTCATGATCTTCCCTTCATGAGGAAAACAAAGAGTATGGAAGATGGAAGATACGATGACGACCATAGAATAGGTCCAATTGCATCCTAGTAACAAGTTATAATCAAGAGGCGCATCAAATACCTCTACCTCCACCTCTACAGTCTTCCCACTTGTGACCTAACTGGACCGGAAAGGTAGGAAGAATATCATGAGGGCAGAAGGAATGGCTGTCAAAAGAAGTCAACATGTTCGATGACTTGGAAAGAGTCGGAGAACCAAGAGCTTTCCAACAAATTAGGGACATCACACAAGTGGCAACGCCTTCATCAACAGTCGCATGTTTGATGGTATACTTTGAGTTCTCCACATGTATTTGGAAAGCCACATGGTAAGGCAAGTGAGGCTTCACATCTGTGACTTCAAACTTGATAACTTTTGAGCCACTAGGTTTTAGAGCTCCTAAAGCAAACAGTAAGGAATTCCTCTATGAAGGACATGTTTGGAGTACCTCCAAAGCTGACACCACACAAGGGGTTTGACCTTGGTCCTCAACAATAGAGTAATTATGGGAGGCTCTAGCATTTGGATTGTGGGTAGAGCACTTGAGTACTCCTTTCATAATATGAGGCAGTGGCTCTAGTTTTTCAATTTGTAAAGTTGTCTCCAGAGGAGGAGGAGGAGGAGATTATAGAATAGGAATAGATTGTGAAGAGTTATAGTCTCGAGATTGAGTGTCTACATGAACTTTTGCATCGACCATATTGATACACATATAGTCTCCATCTTGAAATGATGAGTTTTGACTCCCACCAGCCACATTTCTAGTGTTTGAGGAGCTCAACACCATGTGTTGGTTATGTGGGAATGGATTCATCAGGACGACGGGCGATAGAGATAATAGACTCATAGCTTCTGAAATTTTGAGGCATAAATGGGTAAGGTGATCATCTCTGCAAATCTTACAGAGAAACTTCACTTTATGTATTTCTTGTTTTCCCTCTCTATCATTATCATTCATATTTTCATTATTACCATTGTCCTTGGGTTTATTACCATTTTTCCCACCCTTACGATTATTATGTCCTTTCTTTTTATTCTCTCCTAGTTGTTGGTTACCATTCGGGTTGGATGATGAATGCAAAGAATGTACATATTTCTACTAAGTGGGGTGGGAAGACACAGATGAAACTAGCCCTCCTGCAGACTGGTTTAGAGACAACTCTTTCATATGGATTTTCACTGAGTCTGCGGACTTTACATTGGTGGTACCTACAATTTCGTCAGCATGAGGTCTTGGATTTTGTCTAGGGTTGTAAGTTTACCATGGTGCATCCAGAAGAAGGTGGTACAACATCCCAGACTGAGCATATATCAAGTATAACTTTTGGGCTCTAAAGATCACTTCTTCCTCAATGGTAACCCCGGAAGTAGCAACGTCCTTTGAGATAGGAGCCTGCAAAGACTTAAGTAACCATTCGAAAAGAAAGGTTAAGGGTATAAGGGTCTTAATAAACCTCTTATTTCTATGCCACTCCTGGATATGATCTGAGATATGAGTGGCGGTATCCTGGCGTAAAGTCGACAGAAGTTCTAGGCCAACATCGTAACGAATGGGAAATTGGAAGTGGTTGAGGAAGACTAACACCAACTGAATAAAAGTCCCATATTCCCCCCTAGGTATCTCAATATACCATTTCACAACAATTTTGATGAGGGTGCATTGAAATAATCTTAATCGAATAGAATCGTCATTAAGGAAATTCGATGAGCACCAACGGTGAAAGGTAGTGACGTGATCACCAAGATCTTCTCCATTCTTACCTTCAAATTTTGAGATGTTTGAAGAAAGCTTGGTAGGGAAGGGGGGCCATGTAGGATCATGACTCACAGGGTCATTCATTAACAGAGACAAGTCTGGCATATTGAGCTTGGCCAGAAAAGGGAGACAGGGTTGTGGCATCTGGCCCCAAGCTCCCGGGAAAGATTCTGCATGAGGAACTGTAGTCCATCGAGGGTTCTGCTAAGCACCATGGCCCTGTATAGGATTATAAGGCCCTCCTCCGGGATGATTCATAAATGGTTGGTTGGGAATCATTCCAGCAGGAATGTTCTATTGGGGGTTATAAAACTTTCCCTCGGGCAGATTGGATCCAGGTTGGGGGTTTCCCAAAGTGTGAAACTGACCTACTCTGGGTGGGAATCTAGAGGATAGTGGTGGATTATTCATGCCAAATGTATTGGTCAAAATCTTCATCTATGAGGTAGGGTTATAGGACGGAACTTGAGCCGAATCTTGTCTGCCAGGTTGGTTGTTCCACCCAGAAGCAAGAGGATTGAACCTGGGGTTAAAATTAGGAAATCCTCCCATATTAGGATTTGTTTGAGGGATTTGAGACCCACCAAACAAAAAATGAATGTAAGGAGGTGTAGTTCCCCCAAGCCCAATGTTAGCATTAAGGCCGGCAGCTGGGATGGCGTTTGAAAACTGTGACATAAAGTTGGGCATACCATAAGAAAAAGGACTAGAAGCCATAGGGATGTACTGAACATTATAGTCAGGTGAGTGACCAAGAGACCCAAAATGGTTTGAGGTGGTATCTTAAGAATTCACTATAGGTCAATCCATAGTAATCATAGGTTCCTCTGGCACTACAACCATTGAGGTTGTAGGAGTCGAAGGGGTTCCATTAACTATAGTGGGTGTGGGATTCAAAGGGATCCCAGTGTTCTGAAGACTAGGTTCTGTACTCATCCTTGTAGAATCACAAGTCTGAACAGTGGATTTGTGTGTACCACTCCTAATAACTCTACGCCTTTTAGAAGGCAAAGACTCAAAATTCGGTGGTAATTGTAACAAGCGACAGGACCGGTAGGGAGGCTGGTCCGACTCCACAATGACTTAAGAATATAAAGATAAAAATATATCCTAAGGCCAACTACTAATCAAAGAGCACACCAAAAGTCAAACGGCCAATATGCATACAAACAAGGTAAAGTGGTTGAGTTGACTCCCTCCCTAAAGAAGGTATGTCTTTCCCAAGAGGGGCCTAAGACTCCCTACTAAAGATCGGAGGTAACAAAATTAGTTATAAGGGCCATTGTGGGCTTAACAACCAGTCATTTAGATCACCCTGGAGAAGTAATCCTTCATAAAGGTTGTGTGTTGTTCGACCCTTATCTGACCCAGGGTACCTGCAGAAAAACCCCTGCAAGTAACCTATGAGACACTTAAGTCAAGCAACTAATAAACCATTGTATAATTGATGCACAAGTGAGCAGTCGTAAGTCGGGTCCACCATATGGGTAGGGTAGCAAAGCTTGAAACCTTTAAAGCACCACCTCTCACGGAGTTAAAGTCACTAGCAAGATCCCCAGATACAAATAGATCCCTAGAAATATCTCTGACGCTAGGAAGGTATCGGGGGGATATCCCTTCAACCGACTTCGTATGACCTCGTGATTAACTCCGATGTGAGCAGAGCCTCCTAATATTACCAATTATACAATGGATTTCTCCACTCCCTTCCTTAGACACATATGTTGATTTAATTCCCTTGGAGAAGTTTACTCACAAAATTATATTCCAAGGCACTAGATCCTAAGCTAGTTTGTGCACCCTAGAAAATAAAATCATGACTAATCAATTTTAAATTATAGTGTTAATTTTAGTGGTCGTGATTACTCAAAAAGGTATGGTAGTGAAACTCATGATGTTATGACTCTGCAAGAGAAGTAAATATGAAATTAATGCAAAGTCCTAACTTTAGCTTTCAATGAATGATATGCTTCTAATAAAAAATGCAATTTTCAAATTCAACTTTGTAATTCTGAAGTAAAAATGCAATCTTTCATTATATGCACTAAGCTAATGGAAAGGACTCAAAAGACAAAACATTCCAAGAAATGAAAAATGCCTATTTTTTTTTGTATCTTCAATATAATAAAAATGAAAATGCATGGACTTGAAAGTAACTTGATATATCACCCTACCATGTATAGAAAAATATAACTCAAGCAGGATACCAAGTAGCAAAACACCCAGCCCAACGTACAAGGATAATAAAAAATTAAAAGGTGATGAGAAAGATTCCGACCAAAAATTCAACCAAAGATGGGTTTCCTGTCATCCCACAAGCACTTAACAGACACTTTAGAGACCTAAGAAGACTCAGCAACCATCAAATCCCACCCAACAACCACCAGACCAAGAAAATAGTCAAGGAAAGATGATGTACATGATTGTTTAGGAAAACAGAGCGTATATATGCATTTTTTAGTGGGACAACCTGCGTATGTATGCAACTACAGGGAAAAAAGCACATATATGTTTCAAAACAAGGCAAGGTAAGGGATAAAGGATGAAAACTAAGACCCAAAGTGAACAAAGGTTGTCAATCAATGATACAACAAGAAACATAATAGAAACGAGAGAAATCTAAGGAGAAAAATACTCCAAACCCTAAGAAAAAAGATTCAATCCCTGGTATGGTCGCCAATTTTGTTACGAGGAAAATCTCTCTATGGATAGGGTAAACCAAAACAGATGAAATGACTGTAGAAATAAACTCTCTTCTCAAATATGATAGAAAGACAATATAAAATGCCTACCTAGTCCAGACGTTTGATGAAGTCCACCGTTGAGCACTCGACCCAAAGAAATATACCTACAACTAGTCCTAAACAACCAAGCAAAGCAAGCATATGGTGATATATATAATGTTAGCACATTCAATAGAATAATCCATTAATAAACATGAAAAGTACTCCCATGGAATAATAATTCAATATATTTGCAAGATATCAATTGGACGGGAAAAGAGTATCTCTATTAAGAAATGATCGGCATAAGTGAGAATGTTACAAACTTCAGTATTGGCACAGTTTGGAACTGAGAAACTAAGTTCCTTCCAGCTGGGTCTCCACCACTTCAATCCTCCACTAAAGGCAAGCTCATAAGAGAGAAACAGTGAGGTTCTCAATCAATAAGGGAAGAGTTTGGGGGTTGAACACTATGTTCAGACTTAAAGGACAAAGGGATGCAGACTCAATATGAAGTAAATAATTTCTCTAGAGTAACTTTTCTCTCAAAGTTGAATTTTTTTCTCCTCTTTCCATAGCTCGGAATTGGCCCATTTATAGCCTTCAAAATGGAACTGAAGGGTCGAGTCAGAGCATTTCCAATATATGGAAGTCCAAGGATCATAGATCTCCTGTCGTGACATGGAAACCTGACATTAATTATCATTTTCTGGCACAAATCCCAATGTACATGGTTGTAGTGGAGCAACCTGCGTATACGCATGTTGTATAGTGTGCAATATGCATACATGTGGAAAAATATTTATTTTTGGCTCTGGATTCTATAAACAGGGAAGATAATTTTGCAAAGGGAAATGGAATAAGGCCCTCTATTCAATATTGCATAGGGTGAGGCAAATCTTGCTATAAAACACTTTTTTACCATGCCTAAAATGCAGTATGTCCAACAGATTCATCACACCTAAATTATAGAGACTTGTAACCCACTATGCGGGCTCCATAATAGGTTTCCCTAGGGGTACTACCTCCCCCATGTTCTCTAAGTACACTTCCTATGTAAAGTATGGAAAATTCATCGTGTTAGTTATGTCATGGTCTGCATACATCAAATTGGGTACTTTCCCTAACATGTCTTCCACTACGACTACAACGTCTGGAAGATGGGGTAAAGTAATTTCCATAGTGCTAGGTTTTTTCCTCTTTTGACACGCGACTAGGTTTTCTTCTATGGCTTCATCCTCAGGTTCTTATTCTTCTTCTACCTCCATTTTTTTATGGTCTTCGACTTCTTCTACGAATTTTTTTTAATGTTTGTCCTTTTCTGTAGGGTTTTCAGAACTAGGGTTTGCACTGCCACTAGGGGTTTATAAGCTTTGACCTGCTTGCACCTATTCCATGGTTGACAATTATTCCTCTACTCTGGTGAGACTGATCAATTCAGTCTCAAATGTTGTTACGTCCTCTAGCTCCACAAAATTCTCTGGTTCTTCCATTCATTCTTTCTTCTTGTCAGATTATCGGGTTACTCGTACAAATCGGCTAGGAGCACCAACCTTTGGGGGTGAAATCAAACTATTCTTGCAGTCAATCGAATGACTTATCCTCTTTCTCTTATACTCACATTCTCAAGTGCTCAGATTCTCAAAATTCGCTAAGTGTCAAACTTTCCCGTGCTTTTCCCTTTTTATAAACCAATTCATTAATGTTTTGTCTTATTTTTCACTTTTTTCGATCATTTGTGCAATGTCTAATTTTCCTATGCACAGTATTCCAAATTATGTCGCAAAAATGGATGCACGATGTCATTCCTGAATTACTTGTTCCTCCTAACTACCTTTTTTTGGATATTTCTTCATTTTTCTGTTTTTATCTTCCTTTTTCTTCTTTTAGCTCCTACTATTTACAATATGTACAAGTCTACTTGTTGCACTGCAACTATTGAGAGTTAGTCAGTCAATTGTCCCTATATGGTTTCAGTCGACTACCATTCACCATTCCTTGCACTTCCTTTCCCGTTAAGTCTTGCAGTTGTACAACACCTCCATATGTAACAGACTTTATCTGATACGGCCCTACCTAATGAATTATGAGCTTCTCTGGGTGCTACAAATACTTATTGTCATAGAGGAGAACCATGTCTCCTTCCTTAAACTTATTATTCTTTATATGTTTTTCATGCCATGCTTTATCCTTTTCCTTATTTACCTCTTGATGGAAACCTTCCATGATTATGTCTTCTTCTAATTCCATCAGTTGAGTCAATATTTCTTGTGCTATGCCATTTTCTGTCATGTCTGTAATTGTTTCAATGCGCAAACTTGGCATTAAATAATCTAAGGGAACTACTTCCTCCTGTCCATATACAAATCCAAAGGGTGTTTGTCCTATTAATTTCTTTGAGGTAGTTCTATAAGCCCAAATTATTGTTGGTACCTTCAAATCCCAATCATCTCTATTTACATTACAAATCTTTGTCAAGGAATTCTCCAAAATCTTATTGAAGGCTTCCACTGGTCCATTTGCTTGAGGGTGGTAAGAAGTACTCTGCTGGTGGTATATCTTAAAACATTCAAGCATAGCCTCAGTTTTAATGTTTATGAAGTGAGTCCCTGATCACTCATCAATATTCTTGGACATCCAAATCTTGTCACTACATTCTCAAATAAAAAACGTGTTGCAATCTTTATGTTGCAATACTTTATTAGTGTTTCCTCTACCCATCTGGTTAAGTATTGTGTTTTTGTAATAATGTATCTGGTTCCTGATCTTCTTGTTGGTGGATTAATTGGGCCTACAAAATATATTGCCCATTTATCGAACACTTGTAAACTAACATGTGGTATCAATGGAATCTCATCAATCATGGATAACTTCCCTACTCTTTGACAAACATCACACTTATGGCAGTATTATTTTGAATCCTTATGAACTGTTGGCCACCATAATCATGCGTGAAATACCTTATGCATGGTATATTTTCTTACATAGTTTCCTCCTACAATTCATTCATGCGCTTCTACCAAAATAATGGGTCTTTCATGCTCCATCACACATCTCCTCAAAATGCTATATGCTCCAAGTTTGTATAAACGAACTACAATCAATTGATAATCTTCATCTCTGACCACCAAATTTTTCTTCTGTGCAGTATTAAATTCTCTTAGTGAAAATCATTTACTCAAAAACTCAATAATGTCAGCAAAATATTCATCTGCAATTTGTACTGAAAACAATTTTGCATCTGGAAATTTGTCTTCCAAGTTATTTGGTTCTTCTCCATTTGTTATCCTGGATAAGTGATATGGTCATGCATTCAATCTTCCAGGATTCACCACAACTTCAAAGTCAAATTCTTTAAATGGTAACATCCATCTGCATATCCTTCCCCCCAACATTGGCTTATTAACTAAGTATCTCATAGATGAATGGTCTATAAACATATTAAAGTGTTGTCCCTGTTATCACTCCAGGAAACACTCATAGGCTATATCTCAGAGATGCCTGGTAACTTAACCTTTTTTGTAATTATTTTCTCAATAATGAGTGTGGTTTGGATCAAGATGAATATCTAAATCACTGGATTGTATCTTCAAGACAGTCTAGTTATATTCAACATTACAAGGTCTTCAAGAGATATTATCAGACAAGTTGTGTATCAAATAGAAAAAAATCTGTTAAGCCCTAATATTGGCTCATTACCCCTTAATTGGGGCATATTAGATTAGTAATTTTATTTATTACCCCTTAATTGGGGCATATT
>CBVK0101368884.1:0-13630 GCA_900067695.1 Picea abies | reverse complement strand
TGATGTTTGGTTCTTAACACCCTTTTGGAAAGGTGCTTAACCACCGAAACCTAAGTTTTGACATGTTTGAAGGGAAAACCAAATAAAATGTTTTTCAAACTTTATTACAAACCTAAGGCTCTAAAAAATGAACCTTAAAAAATTTAGAAATGTATTTTTCAATGACTTCCTATCACCTAAAATAAACAAATTTGACTATGTTATTTGAGGAGATAATAGTCCCAACAAGTAATGTATGTATTTATGAAAATGATACACCATTGCTAATCCTTCTCTTTTTGTAGTGTTATATTTTTGTTCTGAATCTAACAAATTTCTACTTGCCAATGCAATAGGGTGATCTATATCACCTTCTCCTTGTTTTGTTAATATTTCTCCTAATCCAATTGTAGATGCATATACATGCACATGAAATTCTTTAGCCCAATCTGGAAATACTAAAATTGGCACAGTAACCATCTTCTCCTTCAAAATATCTATACTCTTATAGCATTCATCATTCCATTAGTACTTAGCATCCTTCTTTAGCAGCTTCTTCATTAACACAGTGATCTGTGCATATCCCTTGATGAATTTTTGGTAATACCCTATATGGCCCAATCTATCTTCAATTGGTGCATTGAATTTGGTGGTGGTAAGTTAACTATGACAACAATTTTGGCAGGATCAACTAGTAGACCTTGTTTGTAACATCCCCATCCATCAACTGGCCTAGGCAATGCCACTACTCATCTCTGACTTAGTTGTGATACCAAACTGTAGCATCCCCGACCCTCCATGGAGACCCGATAAGGCTACCACTGTGGAATATTCACACACACACACACACACACACACACATATATATAACATGCATTTTAATCAAAATAAAACACATAACACAAAGTTATTGTTACCATTCATATTCAAACAATATTAACAGTAAATCCATATGCAACGGAACACATGATAACATTCAAGAATCAATAGCATAAACATGCATAACATATAAATTAAGCACAGACTAATACTTATCAGTTCAAGTGGAGTAACACCACCAAATGCATGCAGACCTTCCACGAACCTCCCATCCATAGACCACGTTGCTCATCATTCTCAGTAGTGGCTAACCTCCGAGTTGGGACCAAGCTCCACCCAGGGCAAGGGAATCCTAGACTAGGCTGAGGATACAAGAACACTGCACAGTAAAACTAGAAGGATTCTCTCCAGGAGCCTTCTTACGCCCACTACTCACGAACTCTCATTCCCCACATGCATGTTCCACCTGGGAGTATACACCTTCATTGTCACATACTCCATCGGTTGCTTCACCTCCCTCTCAGGGTTTCGGCAACAAGCCGGATCAGGAATTCTTAGAGCTTCATAGATGGTGCTAAAATCTCTCTAGGATAAAACCACTTCCTAGCAAACTCTCTCACCTAGAGAGAGTTGCTCATAGGCCTGACAACCTACCTCTTCATCCATGGGCCTGACAACCCACTTCTTCAACCAGTTTCAACTCAATTCCCATAAGGTGAGGACAACAGCCATTGGTCAATACAACTCAGGAAAACAGAAGGCAACAAGCCACACTCAGTCGAGGAACTGTGTGGCCACAACCACCAACAGCTATGACACACACACGGCACAGACATATACGGGATGCTCGAGCTTCATAGAAGACATGGATCAGTCCACAGGTTCTCACTAGGTTCAGGATGCATGATTATAGGACAAAACACAGAGGTTGATTGCAGAGGAAAAACGGGTTTAGATAGGCATCCTAGCGAACTCATGCGAAGGATGGAAGAATGGGAATACAACCCCCAACATGGATGACTTCTTCATCTTTAAATGCATGTGCCCAAGTTGACACTTGTCTTCCTGGAGCTGCATGCACTCCATTTTTCATACGTTCCTTTCCTAGGAAGTTGGGACAACACTCATCAATTGTCCACCTTAGCCTTTTAGGAAATAATAATAAATTATTATCCCCTTTAGAGGTAATCCCCCTAGCTTAGCCCCTAGGCCCAAACACTTAGCCTCCTCCATTACCCAACCTTGTGGAAGCTGAGTCCCCCATCACTCTTTCTTTGTGGTCAGTCTACATGCAGCAATGTTTATAATTTTATTAATGATCTGCATAATTACATATACAAAATCAAGCTCCTGGCCTTTAACACCTAGGCTCTCCGGTCTAATAAACACATAATCCCACCAGCTTATATACACATGGCTCACTATCCTATAAACATAATTACAATTCATAAATACAACTGAGGCTCATCCTTGGGGATATTACAATCCCCTCCCCTTATTTTTGCACTGTCCTTGGTACAACTATTTACACAACATCAACAAGATTTCCAAAATCTTCAAAAAGATGTGGTTATTCTTCCCGCATAGCATCCTCATGCTCCCATGTCATGTCCTCGAGACTGTACCAGGTCCACTAAACCTTTACAAGCCCTATGTCTTGATTCTGGAGTTGTTTGCTCTTTCGGTCCAATATGCGCACTAGATGCACTTGAAAGACACCTTCTTGCTCCACCTGAATCACATTCCAATCAATAAGATGATTAGCATCATGTATATATTTCTTGAGAAATGAAACATGAAACACATTATGTACGGTAATGCAAGCATATATGCAATGTATATATATGTATATACAGGAAATTCTAATAACATTATAACCTATATACAAGATACACAACATACAATAAACAAAGAATTGTACTTATCTTTTGATTGAGAAGACCTTCCACCCCTGAGCAGGGCTATTACTCCATTGGGGCAATGGCTTCCCAATATATCCATAGTCCACAATCCATATCCACATGATCTAGGCCAAGGTACCAAACCTCAACAACACTCCAACCAATGGTCTCTCATTCCCCAGATGCTTGTCCCACCACAGGAGTGTACACCTTCATTGTCACACAGTCCATCAGCTACTTCACCTCCCTTTCCTTGGGCTTTCAGCAACAAGACAGCTCAAGAAGTCTCAAAGCACCGTGGCTCCCGGAGTTCCAACTGCCCTCATAGGTCTCCAATCAGCATGTTCTTGAGCTACTCTTTGTAGTCAACATTCTAACTTTAATCAACATCATCTCATTTGCATCACCCAAATGCAGTTATCATGAGAAAACATAAAAGAATTTATTTATAAACTCAAACTTAGTTCAAAGGGAATTCAACTTTTTCCCCAAAACATGAAATTTCATTTCATAATTCTTCTTGTTTGTTTCCATATTATGAATGCAGCCTTCCTTGTGGTTTTCCACAAGCACCAAATGCATACCATTTTTCCTGTAATCCTTCATCTTGCATATAGCCAACAATTGTCAGTATTTCATGTACATCATATTTCAATTGCAATATGTACATAACCATATGCAGTGAATTTAGAATTTTCTGCATCTAGCAATTCAATCATAATTACCAAACAATTTAATAAAATGGAATGACTCATCATTCTATGCATATGCATGTTCAGAGTAATATATGTAAGTTCATTACTTCTTTTTTTGAACAAGAAAATTTCCTGTAGTCAATGCTCATGTGACTACTTGACTTGCAACTTTCTTTTTGCAATGTTTAACACCTACTTGAAATGTCCTCAACTTCATGAGTTAACAACATTTCAGCTGTTAGTAACAATTATTTCCATGCAATATTATATATGCACGTACTTACAAAACATATTCAACTATTTCTTTTAATATACAATTCTATCACTTACTATGCATGAGTGCAATTCTCAATGCATACTTATCCAGTGCATCTTGCATTGAACTACATAATGCTCTTCATCTCAGTCATGTATCTGACCATCCATAAGTTGGAATTCCGGCCAATGTGTTGACAAATTCTCCACACACTTCCTATTGTCTTCCCAATTAATTAGTTTCCTTCCTTTTCGACCCGAACACTACACCAAGAATATAATTATGTGGTGTTCATTAGTGTTAGCAAAAAGGTTGCAGTCCAAGTTTTATTTAAAGGTAGGAATCTTTTAGTACTTGTGAGGCTCATAACCTTTCCATATCCAACCATTTCCTAGTCTCACACATGAATAGCTTACGGGAATTCATTCCTATAACAAGTTCTTATATTTTAATTCTTTGGTTATCACCCCATAACCAAATTAACATGACATTCTACTATGTCAGTGTGTGCATTCAGAAGCTAAAAATATTTGAATTAATACAGGCCTCCAGCCTTTACCACATCTAGTGGTATGCACTCAATAATATAATCATGTGATTTTATAAAATATCTCTGGTTGAGGAAATTCTTACCTAAATTTCCTTTCAAAAATAATGCAAAAAGAGTAATAAAGACTCATACTTGCATTATTGTCATTAATAAATTTTATACTACCTGAATGTTTGATGGCAGTAGAATATTTCATGCTTCCTTTAACAAACTTATAATCAACACTTCATCTCTATGTTGCTTCCCTCCTTATGCAACAACATCACCAACAACACTTGCAAACATGCAAGCATTCTTTCCTCTGGTTGACCCAATGAGCCATAACATACTTGCTACCACAAAAATTGCAGCAACTTCTTTCTTCCTATAAAACTTGTTTTCTTGCTAATCCCAGAAGTATTCAATTCTTCCCAGATTCCTAAATCTTCTTGTGCTCTCATTGTAGTCACTGTACATGACTATTTTTGTCTTGGGCACTTTCTAGCCAATTCACTCTTGGTTTCCTTTGCATTTATAGTCCCAGACTAAGTTGATATTAGCCTTCATCTTTCGTTAATTTCCTGGGTCCAACTAACCCAATATCGTACTTGGATGAATAAAATTCCACACCAAGTTGTTTTATAGACTCTAGATTCTTCAACATCCAATTACTCTTTAGGACTAAACTTATTCAGCCCTTTCCCAATAGAATGCTTTGCTACTTGAGGTTTTCTTGTACTCTTGGCTTCTCTTTTGCTAGCTACATAGAATTAATTGAAAGTCCTTCTTTTACCTTACCATCATATATTCAAGTGACACCTCCAACCTCTTGGGTTGTCACTCATGGCTCTATGGGTATTCATTGTTATATAAGGAGTATGTCTCCTGAATTAACCTGGTTATGATCCCATAACCAATCATAACATAATATGCAACTAAGATTTTATCTAAGTGCATTCTAGCATCAACAACACTTACACACTCTAGGCCTTCAACCAATACATATCAATTTAAATACTGAAAAATTAATTGAGGGAATCCTTACCTCGATCCCCTTCAACATGTATGCATCGACATAAACTAAATTCATACTTGCCTGGTTGTTACCAACCTACTTGTTGTTGTCTGACCAACTGATATTTGTAGAAGCTCACAAACTTCCCCCTTCATCATTTTGATCACCATTCCTGCCATCCTCATGGGTCTTCACCTCAATGGAAATTCTAAGCAACAACAACATCCACATATTACATAATCCATCCTTTAGTCATACTCAAACATTATTTCATAATAACAGACTATTCTAAGTTTATTAGCATGTTATATGCATATCCAAGCATGTACATATGCAAAATTACACATCCATATCGATGCATACCCCCCTGGTCTCCTTGGGGCTGCATGACCTCTGGGTCTAGAATCTTTCTTCCTTATAAGTTGGATCGACCCTTTGGGATCCTTATTGAACCCAAAAAAATTATACACAGACCCCCTTTTCTCCTAAGGTGTAGGTCCTGTGATACCCACGACCTCTATCTTCACGCTTTTGAAACATCAAGTTTCAGGCACTGGCTCATTTTTCATTAGCCCCTTCCTTCATATAGCCCTGGGCTATGACCTTATAGAAAACTATGATTATGGGCATGGGCAAGAGTGGTTTTAGGCCAACCCACTTTTCGCCCCGCAATTCACTACAAAGCGCCATGTATACCTTCGGTGATACCGTGGTTTCAATTGTGGCCCACTCAAGGAAAATTAAGATCCAAGTATGTTATGGCCCCGCAATTCTTCCTGACCGTCGATCTCTTGCTTTCGGCAATGATCTGTGATCAACGGTTGCTATCTATCCTCCTTTCATGTCTTTCACATGCCTTCCTAGACCTCCATGATCTGTCGGCATGTAGCTCTCTTCCAAACCAATGGCTATGATTGATTCTGGCTTTCCGATCTTCGGGATTTTAAAATCTCAACTCTCGCTCCCTCCTCAGTAGCTATCTTTTGAACTGGAATATCTGCTTACACTTGTCACTATATATGTGCATCTACAATTTCCTCCATTAATCTGGCCTTCGGGATTTTCAGTTCTCAACCTCTCATTTCTTTCAGAGAGATTTCTCTAAAATGGCAGATCGTCTGCCACGCGTCCTTCTAAATTGATGGCTCTACTCTCGCTTTGGGACTTTAGTCTCCTCAACCATATCAAAAGTCCTTCAGCTCCCTCCTTGATCAATGATCAAAATCTTCTTTGGGACTTCGATGCTTTCACCCTCTGCTTTCCTTTGGAGTTCTAGATCTGGTGACACGCGTCCACTTTCAAATCACTGACTGTCATCTGCTTTGGGACTTCAGCCTTCGGGATTCTCAAATCTCAACTTTCACTTCCCTTTGAAGTTTGCAAATTTCTGTCGCATGTCCACTTGAAGCAGATGGTTGAAACTTACTTCGGCTCTTTTTGTTTTGGAAGTTTCAAACTTTTGCGTGCTCGTTCCTCTCAAAGCACCTTCACCCGAAACTAATGGATTTTTGCCACGCGTCCTTCCAGATGATGGACGGTCCCAAATCACTTCGAGACTTCGGGACTTTAGCAATTACACTCTCCCCTTTTCCTTGGCTCCTCCTTGGAGGTGACCTTGGGTGGTGACCTCACGCAAACACGCGATTACGAACACACTCAAAGGTCCTTTGAGACCAAACTAATTTTCGTCCCACAATTCACCTTGAGCCTCCACACGTCCTTTCTCCAAAAACGTGGTTTGGATTGCGGCATGCCCTCGAATTCATAAATCTCAAGCACCTTTTATCCCTACAATGCGAGGTGACCATCGATATCATGACCTTGACAGTGCTTATAAATGGATGACCAAGATCTACCTCCAATAATTCAGATCTCCCTCTCCCATATCGACGGTTGGGGTCATTCCTCCTCCTCAACTTTTGACTCCTTTCGACTTGGAAAAGTTTGTGGATATTCAAAGGTTTCAGCCTTTGAACTTTCTCCTGCGAACCTGACTATCTTGGGTCTTGGTTGTGTCTCTGCTAACGCTATCCCTCTTGAGATTTGGGACTTGGAATAATTTTGACTCCTACACACTCCTTGCATTATCTCTTTCGAGATTTTTGATTTACTCAGTCTCTTAAGGATTCTAGTGCCCTCCTGGCAACCTCTTTCTCTATGCACAGCTTTCAAAGCTCCTCCTTACAGAGTGTTCTATGACTCTGTTTCTCTCTAAAACCAACACAGATTTATTCCTGTGCACTCCTTGCACTTTCTTTGATGAAGGTTCAATGGTATATCTCTTGAGATTCTCTGAGTTTAACTCACCTATGTCAATGCACTACTTGCAGACAATGTGAACTCCTTGTGGACAATGTGCATTCCTTGCAATCGCAACTCACATGAGAGAAACAATTGAAAATTATTCGTTACTTCACCAGTTCACACATTACTATGTGGTCCAACACCACTTATGTCATGGTTTTACGATACCGCTACTCCTCTTGAGATTCGTAAAACGGCCAAGGTAACCTCTTGGCACTTAGGAATTTTTCTGAGGTACAAAATTGGTTCCTCTTAACACAATTTCCATTTGAAACCTTGGGTCCAGAGACCACTTATCCAATCCATCCAAGTTCAGCGTTGAAGCCTTGGCTCTGAACTCAAATGTTTTCTACTTCGACAACAATTCTTTTCGAAACTTTTTCTTCAACTTCCACTAACATGGCCCATCCAGGCTCAGTGTTGAAACCATGCTCTAATACCAATTTGTAACATCCCCAACCATCAACTGGCCTGGGCAATGCCACTACTAATCTCTAACTTAGCTACGATACCAAACTGTAGCATCCCCGACCCTCCACAGAGACTGGGTAAGGCTACCACTGTGGAATATTCACACACACACACACACACACACACACACACACACACACATATATATATATATATATAACATGCATTTTAATCGAAATAAAACACATAACACAGAGTTATTGTTACCATTCCTATTCAAACAAGATTAACAGTAAATCCACATGCAACGGAACACATGATAGCATTCAAGCATCAATACACAAACATGCATAACATATCAATTAAGCACAAACTAATACTTATCTTTTCAAGTGGAGTAACACCACCAACTATGTGTAGACCTTCCATGAACCTCCTAGCCATAGACCACACTGCTCATCATGCTCAGCAGTGGGTCACCCCTGAGCTGGGACCAAGCTCCACCCAAGGCAATGGAATCCTAGACTAGGCTGAGGTTATAGGAAAACTACACAGTGCAACCAGAAGGATTCTCTCCAGGAGCCTTCTTATGCCCACTACTCACAGACTCTCATTCCCCACATGCTTGTTCCACCCGAGAGTATACACCTTCACTGTCACACAATCCATTGGCTGCTTCACCTCCCTCTCAGGGTCTCGATAATAGGTTGGATCAGGAATTCTAAGAGCTCCGTAGCTGGTGTTGGACTCTCTCTGGGAGAAAACCACTTCCCAACAAACTATCTCACCTAGAGAGAGCTTCTCATATGCCTGACAACCTACCTCTTCATCCACGGGCCTGAAAACCCGCTTATTCAACCAGTTTCAACTCAATTCCCATAAGGTGAGGACAACATCAATTGGCCAATACAACTCAGGAAAAAATAAGGAAACAAGCCACACTTAGTCCAGGAATTGTGTGGCCACAACTGCCGATAGATATGACACACACATGGCATAGACATATATGGGATTCTCAGGATTCACAGAAGACGTCGCTCAATCCACAAGTTCTCACTGGGTTCAGGATGTGTGACCAGAGGAAAAAACACAGAGGTTGAGTGCAGAGGCAAACCGGGTTCAAACGGGCATCCCAGCAAACTCAGGCAGAGGATGGAAGAATGGAAATCCAACCCCCAACATGGATGACTTCTTCAGCTTTAACTACATGCACCCAGGTCGACCCTTGTCTTCCTGGAGTTGCATGCACTCCATTTTTCATACGTTCCTTTCCCAAGAACTTGTGACAACACTCATCAATTTTCCACCATAGCCTTTTAGGAAATAATAATAAATTATTATCCCCTTTAGAGGTGAGCCCCCTAGCTTAGCACCTAGGCCCAAACACTTAGCCTCCTCCCTTACCCAACCTTGTGGAATATTAGTCCCCCATCACTCTTTCTTCTTGGTCGGTCCAAATGCAGCGATGTTTATATGTTTATTAATGATATGCATAATTACATACACAAAATCAGGCTTGTGGCCTTTAACACCTAGGCTCTCCGGCCTAATAAACACATAATCCCACCAGCTTATATACACTTGGCTCACCAACCTCTAAACATAATTACAATTCATAAATATAATTGGGGCTCGTCCTTGGGGATATTACATTTTTTACCAAGGATGATTTTAAGGATGGAAATTTATTTTCAAATGTACAAACCTTGACGAATCTTACTAATCCTTCATATGCCAACTATAAATGATTGGCGATATTTTTGTAAAAATATTCAAATTTCTTAGGATTTTATATAGTTTTTATAAAATTTTGGCGATTTTTAAGGTAAAATAATTTTATCCTATAGAATTTGGGCAAATCATTTTTAAAATAGCGANTGGAAAATTAGCCCATGAGCTAAATTTAGCCCCTAAAATCATCCATGTTGTTTGCACACCACATGCCCTAAAAAAATGCCAAAAGGTGCGTTGAAAATACACTTATTAATATTTATTGAGATCTGACTCTGTCTTCATCTATCCAATATCATCCTTAATAGTTCAACATGATCTTTCAGCTAAGTGAACATTGTCCAATCATCCAAGTAAAACTCCAAAAATTTATGAATAAATTCCTTGAAAGTTGCTACTACTACTCTTGAAAATATTGTTGGTGCATTCTTCAATCCAAATGGCATAACTGTATACTTAAATGATCCCCACTCTGTAGAAAAATTTGTCTTGTGTCTATCTTATGGTGCAATCCTTATCTGATGATAACCTGAAAATCCATCTATAAAAGAACAAGATTCTTGAAACCCTACATTCTCCAAAACTTCATCTGTAAAAGGATCATGTAGGCAAGCATCATTCAATTTTCTCAAATATACACAAATCTTGATCCCTCCTTGATTTTTTTTCTTGCACCACCATGGTACTTATCCATTCAAACTACAGGTTCTATAATGCTAGCTTATAGCATCTTGTCAATTTTTGTCTTCACCTTCTCTTTGTATATTAGATTCAATATGTACAGCCTCTGTCTGATAGGTCTTGCTTTTGGCTTCAATGGAATCTTCATAACTCCTATCTCTCCTGCTAGTCCCTTCATCTCTGATAATGTTGTTGGGAATAAGTTATTGTATTCATGCAGTAATTATGTGATCCTCTCTATTATCTGATGATCCCAATAATCTCCAATACTAGCCATATTTGGGTTGTTTGTAGTTCCAATGTTGACCTTCTTAATATTTAATGGCGAAGCATAATATTTTGAGTCCAATATGAGACCTTCTACTTCCCTTTCACCTTCTACTTATGGGATCTGGATATTATGTGGATTATCTTCTTCAGTTTCTTTTGCTTCTGCTACATGATAACAGTGTGGCAATTGTTTGATTGTCTAACTAGCTTGCCTTTGAGATGATGGAATTATTTCAAACTCTATTTCTTCAAATATCCTATCTCTTACCACTTTAAGTGTTGTGTCCATCTCTGGACTGTCATGCTCAAAGGAAATGTAACTACAAAGTTCTATTATATTTCTTCCTAGTTGGAATTTTCTCTGCGTTGTTCTTGTTTTGTGTACCATTTCTTCGGAATTCCTTCTAGTGTGTGAATAAAATGGTGTGGAAATTCTTCTAGTGCTACTATTCTCCACTGAAATCTGCACTTCTCTACATGCTCTTAGGTTTGTCCAAATCCTTCATATTTCTCCTCATATTTGTGTTCCTTCTCTACGTCGAATGTGATGCGTAGTAACCTTTTGCACTGGAACCAATTGTTGATCTTTTCCTTGTTTGTACCCCACCATATTTCAAGTGTAGATTTTAAATAAATATCTAGTGTTGGTAATCTATGATTTTCCATAACTTTTGCCTTTTATTTCATCAAAAATTATTCTAAATCATTTAATCCATAAAAAGTAGGAGGTTCTCTTACCTATGTACCAACCCATCTCAGCACACACATCATTTTGGCACATCTCCTGGTAGATTATTCATGTTAGCATTGTTGTCAGTTTTCCATTATTGTGTTAGAGTTTGAAGCACAAGAACTAATACTCCTCCAACTGAGAATTCCATATGCAGTTGGGTTGATATAATCTTCTTTGTGCATGGTAGTTCTGTATAGATGATTCACATCTTCTGTAAGAATATTATCCATCGCAGGTTCCTGTATAGATGATTCACATCTTCTGTAAGAATATTATCCATCGCAGGTTCCACATACCTACCTCCTTCTAAGGGATCCAATGGTGCAATAAATCTGTATTCTCAAGACTCAAATATCATCTTCCTTATCTTCAAATTAATAATATCCTGGTTATCAAAGGCCCAATCCAAACCCAAAAGTGTTGGATATGGCGAAGTATTGTCTACTATGTCAATGACTTAAAATTCATCCATGGTGCGCACACCATATAGATCAACTGGAATCCCCTTCAACCATCATATTGGCACCACTCTGTGTTGATTTTCTAGTTTCAACTAAATAGGTGAATACCCTAACTGTGGTTCCCCCATGGCTTCTTAAGTTTTCTTTGGCAGAACATTGACTTCAGATCCTAAGTCTAATATAATATCCCCAATATTGAAATCTCCTATGTTAGCATTCAATCTAAATTCTGTATTGGTTCTTCTCTTCCTTCCGACCTGATTTACCATTTTTACCCCTTCTTTTCTGGGATTACACTTTTCCAACAAATCCTGCAGTACTTGTAAGGAATTTTTGTCACTCAATAATTTGACACAAGCTCCCAAAAATTTTCTTAAGTTACTTACTTTTTTCTGAAGAATGATCTTGATTAGTTTGATCAAATAATGAGGGCATGTCATAGACTGGTATCTCATCTACTGGCTTCGTTCTTGAACTGGACGCAATATTTTCCTTCAAGATATCTTGTCTAGATTCTTTGAATATCTCTTTCTCTTTGCGTGCATCAAACTTTTGTTCAGGTGTTGTGTTCTACCTAACACACAGGTACTAGTCTTGATCCTTCTTATTTGCATCTTCTCCTGTCTTGGCTCCACCTCTAGTCACTATGTTAATCTTCTTCCCATCTTTTTGCATCTTCTCCTGTCTTGGCTCCACCTCTAGTCACTATGTTAATCTTCTTCTCATATTCTTCTCTATGTTCCACCCCAATCCATTTCACGTTCTGATTAGTCTAGTTCCTCTTGTTGTGTATTTTTATAAACAGTGTTGGATAGTCCTTTGTTTCATGGTCTACTGTGTGACAGTACATACATGTCGCGGGTGGTTGTGGGAAGTCTCTTTCATAGTGACCTGGTTTCTGATAGTTATGACACACTACTAGTCCCCGACTTCCTCCAAATCCTCTTCCTCCATAGCCTCCTCCTATGAAGCTTCCTATGTTGCCTTGATTATCTCCATGCGGTGTGTTATACTAATTTCCTTGATTATATTGTGACTTCATGTTATTTTACTATTGTGGTGCTTCACACTATTGTGCAGGATTATATTTTTGTTTCCTTTGAAATTGTTGTGCATTATACTATGGTTGTGCTGAAAATTGTTTAGCGGGGTTGTACTGTGGATGTTGCACAGTATTATACTATGGTTGTTGCATATATTTTCATGTTACATGTTCATCCTACACCCTGTATATATCTACAGTACTTTCTTTCATCATCTCCAAGGTTCTACGGTCCTTTTCCTCGTGTCCAACTGACTTACAAAAGTTACAATATGTACTCTTCGAAACTGTTTGATATTTTTTCATCAGGGGACAGTGATAGGGATCATGCCCATGTGTTTTTCAAATCTAAAAACATGGTCCTCCTGAGGCCAAATGGTTTGGCATACCCACTCCAATATACTATGAAAATATTGGACACTCATTCTTGTGATGACCTTTTGTCATGCACATTGTACACCAGACATATTCTCTTTTCTCCTTTCCTTTGTTCTGATTTAACTAGAATGTTAAGTTCTTCACATATTATTTCATCTCTTCCACAGTTAGATCTATATTCTTGTATTGGTTTTCCTCCAGCTGTAAGGTTGCATGCAGGGCCTCACCCTGACTTTGGAATTTTTGTTGTCTCAAAGGATACTTCAAGTGTGGCAACAAAGAATTAACAAACAAATGCCTATGTTGTGTATCATTAATAGTGTATTTTAACTTACCTTTTAACCTCTTGAATTTTTGGTCCACTTCCCAAAATTATTCTCCTAGTTTCTGCTTGATCTCTATCATTTCATTCATAAAATGGTCTT
>CBVK0101368883.1:0-11871 GCA_900067695.1 Picea abies | reverse complement strand
AACCACCTTATCCCCCCCTCCATAAATGGGTCCATCTACCAATACAATTAAATTATAAAATAAGTCTGAAAGAAAAATCTAAATTAATAATTTATTAAACTAATATTTAATCGTGATAATTAAATAATTAATTAGGGTTGTTAGAAAATTGATCTTGTATGAGAAAAGTCAATTTAGGGCACATAAAGAGTCTATGAGAAACTAATGAACTATATAATACAACCATGGAGTTAGATTGACAATTTGTCTACTTACAAATGCACATGAAGAGAAAGAAGACATATGTAGCATACATGGTTAAAAATGGAAAACAATCAAAACTTATGCGGGGCATAACTATCATCCCAAAGTCTAGACAAAGGTGAAATTTTGACAAGTCATTCAGAAGGTAGCCATGAAGATACCCAATTGGGATTCTGTCAAAATTCCAAAGGAGTTGGTGTTTGATATTATTTTTCACTTGGGAGAAGGTGCACAAGAGAAGTAAAGTGCGAATATTCAATTGACCATAACTTTATGCTCATATCTCAGAATTGGGTAAGCGAATAATTGATGGAAAGGTCTAGATAAAAAGAATCCATTTATCAATATAAAAAAATTATTTGAGTCATGTAAGTTATAGTCAACTCAAAGGAATATGAATGGTGTCATTAAAGATAAAAAACAATTTATGTGTTATTTTTCCATATATGTGTATGTATATATTTTTGTCTGACATAAATTTTATTGCATGGACATTTTCTTGTAGAATTAGAGGTAAAGAAAAAAACTTTGGCTCTCATATGATAAATAGAGTTATGGAACATGTCCAAGGATCTTACATCGATGGAGAGGAGGTTAGGGGTCTACATGTCTATATGTAAAATACTAAGACAAAGTCTAATGGAAGAAGAGGCAAGTAGGAACCTGTAACTATTGGAAAGCATATAAAACTGCAGACCTATAGAGAAGATAATGAGGAGAACATGAAATATGAGGAGGGGATACTATAGAGTCTGAATATGTTGCATAGGAAAGAAAATAAATAATCTGTCACAAATCAAGTGGATAGTGCTAGACATGTGACAACATCCAGATCCCATAGTAGAAGGGATGAGAAAAGGAATGGCAGACAATCAAGTAGCATGAGAAGGCATCATCATTACCTAGAATAATCCAATAGAAGGGCTCATGCAAGTTCAAGGCCAAGGAGAAGCTCACGTGTGTCTCATGTCAAAAGGTAGAGGAGAATGCCTAAGGAAGACATCTTGCAAGATGAAATCCAGAAAATAAAGCCATAAACTTTCAATGGTCATTAGAGGAAGGGGGAAGATGTGCTGTTGGAAATGAAGAAATACTTTTAGTTGCATGATTATATGTTGATGTGTGACAAAATATTTGCATCCCCACTAGTATTTGGGCCCGATTGCCACTAACTAAATGATTTTTTCTAAGGAGAGTGACTTGTCCATCTATGCTAGATTAAATCCTTAATGCAAAATTGTTGTAATAAGCTAATGAAATCCTATTATAATACACAATTGGTGTCCTATTGTTACAATAGCATAATCAATTACATGCATACAATTCAATTTGCACAATAATAGTAGTTCTTATTTTACATAATCAAATCATACTAGCATACATACTTGTTTGCATATAGATGACCACAAATATGTTCCTGTAACTCAGATCATAATTTGTTCATAATCATCTCCTACAAATGAAAATTGATAGAAGTGAAAAAATGAAGGCATTTGCATATAATAATCAACAATAGTGCAACATTGTATAAACAAATCATGATTTTTCTTGCCTTTATTTTTTTTCAAAGAAATAGTTTGTCCATAGATATAATAACAAGTAGAGAGGATTCTCATCCACCTTTGAGCCTCATAAATACTTATACAAAACTCAATTTTGGTTGTCCATCCCCTCCCCACATTTCATTACACAAGACTTCCTTTTATAAATTAGTAAAGATTGTTGGACTTCTTGATTGGGGAATTTTACAATTGGAATTACAACTTCCGCGTATTCCCATTCCTTTTACATATTGGGTCTTCCCTTTATACGATAAACATAGAAAATCTATACCTAATACTCTTTCTTATTTTGACTTCCCCAATAAGGCGAGAAATTAAATATTTGGTGGTGAAGGGCATCGTTCTTGAAAATTTAGTCTAGATGACAACCAAAGACATGAAAACATGTTCATTGATTGCGGGCCTCTTACATTTTCTTCGGAAATTTAATTGGTCCAGAAGGAAACACAAGTATTTCTCTTAGCCTTCTTCTTTTGTGAACATGAATAGTCATCGGACTTTGTGCTTTTGCATACCTCTGCTACATGGTCAAAACTTGGCCATTCATTTTGATTTTGATGAATCTTAGGTCGGACTATGTATTACTACCATCTCTACTTCTTGCGAAAAAAAATTAATACCCTCCTGTGTTTGACGTTGTCGAATCCTAATGGTTCCTCCATGGAAATAATCAGAAGGGGAGGGGTTTGGGGGGCGGGTTGTGGGTTACACGAAATGTTTAACAATTACTAGCATTACAGTCCCACCGCCGCAAACCAACGAGGAAAACATGTTAGACAAATATGCACAGTCTCTCTTGGTTCCCAGGAAACTCTGAATATTCTGTTTAAAAAACCAATTTCCACCCTCGATTGTTCTTCCAGGATTTGATATGTAACATCTGTATTCTCATCATTTTATTAGGTGGTTATTAATATAGGATTATAGGTAAAGGACATGGTGTCGACTGAGCTTTTGGGTTGAGAACCTTCTCCTTATGTCGTGTTTCTTTCCTCGTCATTCCAAGTTCCCTCATCTCCTATGTAGAATAAAAACTATCATAAGAATAAATTCTATATGTTCAAATAAAATTTTTATTAAATGTACATGCATCTCTTCAAAATCCGAATTTCTATTTCAGCTAGTATGGCATTGAACATGTTATAGTCTAATAGATATGACTAGCTAAGCTATAATTCATTTTAATGGGAGTCATTTTTGCAGGATATTAACAAGAAGTAACATTTCTTTTGTTTCACATATTTAAATTCCCATGCTTCTTCCTAACCATTAGGTGTAATGATATTAACGAGGATACCTCAGGAAGAAGCTGTGCGGTTATATCATACTAATCCCTTACACCACAAAGGATAGTACCATGATTGTTATTTATATGAAGAAGATATAGATTTTCGAAATATATCCATGTTCAAGAAAATTGCAACGCATAAGGGCATCGTAGATCAATTAACCACCCACTCTTTTAATTATCAGGAAAACCATGGATGAAGTATCGAACTTTGTGGCTGATAGGAAGAGTCTGATATCTGCCTCATTCAATATTAGCTAATGCAAACCAATTAGGTCAACTCATTATATTATCATTCAAATTTAGGAATTCTTCAATAACATGGCATCGAGGTGAAAGCAGATGAGTTGATCAGAATGTGAAAACCAAATTAAGTCAGGTTTCATCTATTAGAATCATCACAAGTAAAATAAATTCCAAACTTTGAATCATAGACTTTGGATGTGATCCATAATTCCAATGGTTTAAATGGTAAGTTTACCAGAGATGTCGGATGAAGGATTGAGAATCTTATTTTACCAAATTTGGCCTTTATTTGTTTTCTCATTGTTCCATTCGATATTAATCATTTCTTTGGTTGATTGAAAGATACTGACCCTTTGAATTTATTTTGAGAGAATTTGTGACATCATAAACAACAATGGAACTCCAACAATCCTCATATATCAAAAAGGAAATCAATGATTGATTAATGCAACCTCTAGGGTACCAAAACAACACTCGATGTTGAGCAGGGTTCCAATAGAGGTTTCCTTGGGAGCACTCTCAACGTGAGAAGAACAATATTAGGAAAGGACTCAGTATTGCACAATCAACAAATGAATTTTTAAGAGTAGGTATTCATGAATTACTTACATCCATAACTCCATGGGTAGTTGAAATGTAGATATGTTGGTATTGTGGTTAATTTAGACTTTTAAATTCACGATGGGTAGGGAATTTTTTTCTTTGGTGCATAAAATAAAAAAATATTAAAGAAAGGTTGTTTTGACCACAGCACTATCCCTCAACGGTAGTAACAAGAATTGCAACCTACCACTTGCAAGGTGTTGGCTAAGCATCAACACTCTCCCTTTTTCTTGTAAAATCTTCTCTTCAAGAAAATGGGACACTCCTTTCTACGATATCCTCTTGAGTCAAAAAATTTCCTAATGTTAATTTTTTTTTTAATCTCTTTGATCAAGTCACCTTATTTTTTTTCTTCGTTTGGTTGAATTTTTGTTTTCAATATTTAGAAAAATATTTGAGAATCAATTTTTAGTTTTTTTAGCTTCGTTTGGTTGAATTTTTGTTTTCAATACTTAGAAAAATATTTGAAAATCAATTTTTAGTTATCCGATAAGTTCTTCTTAACCCCTTCGGTATGTACCATACGAGTTCCAATTAAGTCCTTTAGTACACTGGAGGACTTTCCACAAAGTCTTTCGAAACACATAATTGATAACCGACAAGCAAAATACTAACTCCTCTGACTCAATTAGAGGAGTTCTTATGAACTCCACCGGTTGAACTGGAGGAGTTCCTCGAAACAACTCCAATGCTTTAATCACCTGACTGGTGTAATTCATGTTAAATCCTCTGAAACGTAAAACCGGACGACTTAATTTTAACCCCTCCATTTCAACCAGAGGAGCTATTAAGAACTCCACCTGTTGAACCACAGGAGTTCGTAGAATATTCTCTGATAAGTCTGTGATAGACCGATGAACTTTTCACGATCCCTCTGATTCACATAAACAACTAATGGACTTCCCGTTAACACCTTCATTGTTTACCAGAGGTCTTTCAACCAACATTTTCTATGTACATTGGAGCTCTTTCGAACGTTTCCTCCAGTAAAGACTCTAATACCCCCACAACGATATAGAATTGTGTCATTCCTATAAAAGGGGTGACCTCACTTCATTTATATTATCATTTTCTTAGTTCCTAAGAGGAAAGGACCGTCGATTGACTAAACTTAAGTCTCATTCCATTTGTGAGAGATTTCATTAACTTGATTGTCCGCGTGTCATTTCATTTGCCAGGTAATCCCTAGCTCCACACTCTTAGTGTTTTTATATTCTACAAAGGCTAGGGTTAGGTTTTATTTAGGGTGAAAAAAATCATGCACGGATCCGTTAGATTTTCAAATCTCAGTCGCTCGCTAGCCATAGCATGACTATAGTCTTCAACGTAGACATATTTTGAATCCTAGGCTCTAGTTTTCTAACCAACTCTGCATACCATGGTTTTCACATTCATTTTCCACTTATTGCTCCTAGAGTTCTTCCTAAACTTCCCAACCATATCGCATCCATGCTACAACTCATCCTCTATCGATACTAACGCCCTGATAAATGTTCCTCCCTGGGATTAGGGAAAACCATGTCCTTTTTCTCCACCCAAATCATAGCCTATTTTCACATTCCCACGCATTGAGGAAAATCCCCTATCTTACCATAGATATGTCTCGAGTTTCCCGAGGATCAAGCCCTTTCCTCATATAAAACTTAACCAAATATTCACAAAGTCGACAAGGTTAATGTGATCACCTCGAATGTAATTAAAAACCTCAACAATAACTCCATCGATGTAATCGAAAACCTTCCCATGAAATTTCCTGGTGTATACCGTTAAGGTTTCCGCTAACTGGACCGACATCAATTCTTTACACAGATGGAGTTGTTATGAATTGTTCTGATCCACTCTAGAGTAGTTTCTATTAACTTATCCGATATGTGTTATCTCTCATCAGTGCACTTAAAACATCGCCTCCGAAAGTATACTGAAGGATTTAACATGAACTTGTCGGACCATACTGGTTGACTTTGAAGGATTGGCTCCGATGATGACCTTGCAGGAGAAGTTTCCATTAACTTCTTCGATGAGAATTTTAACCACTTACAACCTTGGTAAGAGCTACTCCATTCTTAATTGATGGAGTTACCACCAACCCCTCTAGTGTGCTACGGAAGCATTTACCGTATTTGACGCTAGTTCACTTGATTTTTCACCAAATATTAACCCATCTTCCTCAAACCTCCATAATGTCTCCGATACTCCTATCATCCTCAAGTGATGATCCCAACATCAACATAAGTGGTTCTTTAGGTATCTGGCATAGAGTTTTACATAGGCAGATTTGTCTTCAATATTCATTCATTACTCAACTGCTCATTCCTTATATTCTTATAGGGACGGATGTGTTCATGTTTAATTTCTATCACCTTTATTATTGTTTTTATCCATTAATCGTGACTATGTTGCAGATTCAGAAATGTCTCTGCGAAACAAGATCACAAGAAAAACACTTGTCGCAGACACTTTTGGTAGCGAAAGCACACAAGACGAAGAGCTTGATTCCGGAGGGGAAGTGTACGATGACACATCAGGACTCGTGGAAAAATGAGGAGACTCACTCAGATGGGGTGAACTATTTCAAATGTTTAAAAGGAAGATCATGTTGCAGTGATCTAGACTACTTAGGGTGGTAGATCATGTTGCAGTGATCTAGACTACTTAGGGTGGTAGATCATGTTGCAGTAATCCCTTGCGTAGATGCAGTAGTATGGATTCTCAAGTATGTAAACTTGGAAAATAGATATATGCTCAATGCAAGGGGAGATCCCATAACATCATTTAAGGTGGTGGTGGTTGATCTAGAAAAATATTATCACCTCGAAAAGGCAACTCGAAATTTGGATGAGTAACTCCTTAATAGATTCAAGGATAAAGTAAAATACTTGTTCAATATCTGGTACAAGCGAGACAAATATTTCAATCACAAGCCATCTAGCGAGGATCCCACCAGAACAATGAGAATTCCCTATCAATATATGGTGGAGATGCTCTGTAGGTTGTAGAGGTACTGAGATGCTTCGAGATTCACTCTTTCCTTAATGCCATAAATCCATTGCCATGCACATAAAGGGTCAACATTCGATCGGGATGAAATCCTATCAACAATTTTTACATAATCTATCACATATGTTAAGGATACCAAGCCCGAGACATTTTCAAATTTTCACGTGTCATCATATCTATTGGTCATCATGTGCATGTAGCACAAGTATCCTAATATGGGTTGGGAATGGCTACTAAAAAAATGCGTCCATACACATTTACTTCAAGGTGATATGGGACCACAAGTACAAGATGTAATACCAAAATATATGCCATCAATTCTCCGCACCCTTGTAAGAATTAATTTTATGTGTTTGAGCCTTGTTCATGATGGATATAGCACTAGAAATAATCAGAAAGATTGGGTAGTAGTACCTAATGGAACATCAGACACAAATCACGATATATGGGGCCCTCAAGGCTCCCTAGATATGGGGCCACGAAGGCTCCCCATTTACTTCCAATATTTGTCACAGATAAAGATGTCAGGATTGATTGAGGAGTTAGAATAACAACTCTAACAGGTGAGTATAGAAGAGGGAAGCCTAAAGGAATTCGAGACGTGTAGCATCCGTGGCCATGATACAAGAAAATTCTACCTTTAATACCATTTAATTAATAATAATTTCTTGCATATGCAACAATATGCAGAACTAACAATATACAATGATTTGTGTATACATATACAATTTCAACAACATAGTAAATACAATACACACAGTAAACAATATGTAAATATAATTATGGAAGATTGTAATTAACATAATTATAGAAATTATACAACATAATAGTACTCATTATAATAACACATATATACTTTTGTAAAAACATCAACCATAGACCATACTACTCTTAACTCTTTGCAGTGGGTCAACCCCAAGTTGGTGTTGGAAATCCACTTGGGAAAAGGAAGATTATGCCAAGATAAGTTCTCTCTAACAGCATAAATGCTTAGACTCAGTGCCAAATCTAGCAGACATCCTACAATCCTTCATTCCCAACATGCCTCTCCCACCCTAGGAAGTGTTCCCCTTCTCTGCTTAACAATCATTTTTCTACCCCACTTCTCTTTAAGGGATTCAACAACAAGCCCAACAGGAAGTCTAAGAACCCTACATTTGCATCTTGGCTCCTTAGGAGTCAATTCCCAACAGTTCTCTCACTTGAAGAGAGTGTTCAAGGGCCTGAAAACCGACCTCTTCCATAACATACTGGCCTAACAACTGACCTCTTAAATAACACACAAGCTTGACAAACCACCTATTCAATAACACAAGGGCCTGACAACCATCCTTTTCAGCTCAAAATACAAGGTCACTGGCTAGAAAAATATCCCAAGTATAGGTATGGAGATGGAAACAATAGTTTACAGATGGTAGAAGAGGATAATGTCCCAATGAGTGAATGGATGATGAAGTAGTTATAGGAAATTTATTGAACTTTTTTTTTTTTTTCGCATGTTCCAAACTTACACTTGTCATGTTGGGAAATACCTTTTCCCCATCTTGTCCCCACCTTATCCCCACTTGGTTGATATGTTCCTCCTCCTTAGGAACCTAGGGACCAAACTTACACTTGTCATGTTGGGAAATACCTTTTCCCCATCTTGTCCCCACCTTATCCCCACTTGGTTGATATGTTCCTCCTCCTTAGGAACCTAGGGACTTATGATAATACATTACATAATTAGACTTTAGGAAATATTATTATGTTATTTTCTTGGCTTAAGTCCCCTTGACTTATCCCCTCTTCCTAGACTCTTATCCCCCTTTACATTATAATGGAGTTCTATCCCCCCGTCTTTTTTTCCTAGATAGTCTGCACACGATGATGTATTTTATTAATAGTATGAATTTTTACATATTACAGTGATGGCTCACTACCCTTTTAACATATAGGATCTCTAGCTTAATAATCATATAGACACTCTGGCATGTAATATCCCATGTCACCAACCTATCAAACATATGTATAATTGCAATCGGTGATCAACCTGGGTTATTGCATTCCCCTCCCCCTTATTTATGCATTGTCCTATGTGCATTATATACAATGTACATTTAAAATTCTTCAAAAAGCTCCATGGCTTTGCTTTTTAATATTTTTATCCTTCTAGTTCTCTTCTTTCAAGCACCATATTTATGTCTTCATACTTCAGTTGGAAGTCCTTTGTTCTATTCCATAGAGTTTATTGATGCATGAATTCAACTCACTATAGCCTTCTCCACCTGCCTCTTCCTTGTTGCCCTCACCCTTCCAAGCTCATGCATACTTTCATTGTTGCACAATCCTTCAATGATCCATATTGCTAAGGATTTAACACACAAGGAGAGCGTCAACTCATCTCTAGACCCCCACTAAGTATATGCATTGTTTGCAATCATAGGACTCCATTGTCCCAACAATATCCTTTCTTCCCAAGTATTCTATATTTCGTAACCATCATCTCATATGTATCACACATATACAGTCAACACGAGACAATATCATAACAATTTTACTTAGAATTCAAATTGTTTGTAGAAAAAAATTCAAATTTTTTCCCAAGTATGAGATTCCCTCTCATATTTCTTTGATGTTTTTGTAATAGGTATCACTCTTCAATTATGGATTTTAGAAGCTCCATACATTAAACCACTTTTCCCTAAAATACTTCCATATTGCATTCAACCAAGAAGATAGTTAGTATTTCCTGTGAAATATAGTTTTATTGCAATAGCCAGAAATTTCACAAAGTGATCTTAGAATTATTCATGCGTAACAAATAAATCACTTATATATCATTCCATTTATTAATCATAGTGTAATTGTCATTCCCTACACATTTATTAGCAATAACTAAAAAATTTCTTCTCTATCCATCATTACCCTGTTTCCTTATCAGAGATTTCCTTTAGTCAATTTTCATGTGACTACTTTAACTTGCAACTCTCTTGTTGCAAGATCTAACAACTTCTGAAATGTTCTCAACTCCAGGAGTCAATAATAATTGTAGGATTTCATCTATTAGTATAATCGTTTCTACTAAATATCACATATGCACATATTCACCAAAATGCATTCAAGCATAAACAACTCTATCATATATGGGTGAAACTCTACAACTTACACACTATGCATGAGTGTAACTCTTCATGCGTATCAATTCAATGAACCCTTGCATTGATTTCATATTTCCATTTCTCTAAGTTATGTATCCACCCATGGTCAATTTAGAGGTTTTGCCAATGCCTCGACAATTTCCCTTTGCTTGCTCAATCATTTGGATGCCTTCCTTTTCAACCCAAACAATATAACAATAATATAATTATATGGTGTTGTTTAGTGTTAGCAAAAATGTTGCAATCCAAACATTAGTTATAAACAAGAATTTTTCATGGATACTTGTGTGGCACAAAATCCTTTCCATATCCAACCATGTTATGGTGTCATACATGACTAGTTATACTGGCATTCATTCTTGTAATAGGGTCATACCCTTTTATTTCTTTGGGTATTAACCCATAACCAACAATCCATGACATGTTATTATATCACATCCATGCATTAAAAAACTAAAAACTTTTATAATTATCACGGGCCTTCAACCTTTACCACACCTAGGGGTATCTTATTTCCATTAATGCATTCAAATTATACAATAATTTCATTTTATAAAATAACTGCTCATTGAGGAGATTCTTACCTAAATTCCCTTCAATAATTATGCAGCATAAATTTATAAAATGCATACATGCATAATTTCCTTTAAATATATTTTATGCTATTGTTGATGTTTTGTAGCAGTGGGAGGTAAATCTTCCTGAAAATAATTTCTTAGATAGGAAGATTCGAAAAATTCAAAGGAAGACCATTGACCATTTGAAGAATACCCCAGAAGAGAAGTCGACCCCACATGAAAATAATAAAGTGAAAAAAAAATTCTAGGAAGAGAAGTTGGCCCTAGTAAAGTGACTTGAAGACTATAAATAAAGGGATACACCTTGCCATTTGACACACACTAACACATCTCTCTAACTCAAGAAAATAAGTCTCAATTCCAAGGCAAGGAAGAGATGCAACCACTGCAATTTCTAGTGTTTCTGTATTGGGAAGTTCATTGGAAGAGGCTAAGTACTCTAGTACTCTTGCTAGGGTTGCTACACATCATATTTCAGAGTTTTTCTCATCTTTCTAACCTTGCTAGGGTTTTAAATGAAGAAGATATAAGTACCTTTTTATCGGGGTTTATTCATTATTTTTTTTTCTCTTATGAATATAGCTTGTTCATGGCTATATAGTGTTATCATAAATGTTCTCTCGAAGGAAATTTGGTTGGGTTTTTCCTCAAGTTTGGGATTTTCCTTGTATAATTTGTGTCTTCTTGTGTTTTTTTATCTACTTGTATATCCTTCTTATATTTCTAGTATATGGTATTTGAATGTTAGAATAATATGAAATTACTCTAGTAAATCTATTGCTACTGAAAATTTAAGAAAATCTAACATGATTTCAGAGCTTGAGGTTTGAAGCTAGATTTGACCTAGCACAAGACACCAACAAGAACACACATTATCAATCATTGGGGTTCTCTAGTGCTAGCGTTGATGATAAAATTGTACTATAAAAATCACCTAGCCCTAGAACATGTCCTAAAACCCTAGCGTTGACTTTTTAAGAAGGTTGAATTTTTGGGATTTTTCAGGCCTAGAGTTTCTACAAGAAAAAATGATTACTAGTTTGAGAGTTGAAGATGAGTTGGATGGAGTAGAAAATTTAATATCATGGAATCATGAAATAATTCTCATTCTATAAGAGAATGATCTCTTGGATAATTTCCAGTAAATTGTCTCATAACCAGAAGAGGAAGAGGCCAAGGGAAGACATAAGAAAAATGATATCATGGCCAAGAGG
>CBVK0101368879.1:0-10813 GCA_900067695.1 Picea abies | reverse complement strand
GACCCATTCTTTATTTTCACCATAGTGATGTTCAGGGGGGTTGTTGGAGATACTTCACACACACCTATGAATTATTTTTTCCTAAGGCTTTCCCTATGTTTACTAGTCATTATTCAGTCTCCTATAGTCTAGGGAGAATGTTCTCTTCAACTCACACTTTAGTTTTATCAATTGAGTGGAGTCTAGATGCCACATTGGGATCATCACTAGCTAATGCACATTTTCCTTGGGATTATCATGAGACTAGTGTATTACTCATGATTCCATGATATCCTCCTCACTTCACTATATTTCAGTCAATTAACTGAATACTAAGAGACTATTTAACTTACGCTAGGTGGTAGTTAACTCCCGTAACTTCCTGAGAGACTAAACTAGGTGGCAGTTTACTCCCGTAACTGCGGGTGTGTGTCTAGATCACTCTAGACCACCATTATGGCACATTGGCTTCTCCTCCAGTGTGCATTATTTGAGTTATACAGAGTATATCAAGTGTAAATTAACATTTCATTCATTTGGTAATAAGAATTCTTTTATTCTTTCTCTCTTGTTTCTCTTTTCTCATATTTTCTCTGCAAACTATGTATGCCATTTTCTAGCTAGATATTTTATGTGTTGGTTCAACAAATTTACAAGCCTATACAAGTTACTAGGGAGTGTCAACTTGACTGGATGCAACAACATTCATGTTCCTGAAGTTGACTCAATTTTGACTCGAGTCGAGATGAGTCGATTCAAACCATCTCGACAAGTCATCATAAATTCGACCCGACCATGCTATGGCATGAGATGATGGGACACATAAGAGAGAAAGGACTTTGATCTATGCATAACAAAGGTATGGTCGAATACTTTCCTTAATTTAATTTAGAAGTTGACTTTTGTGAACATTGTATATATGGTAAACAAAATCGAGTGAGGTTCCCATCTGGATCGACAAGGGAAAATGGGATTCTACAGTTGGTTCATAGTGATGTGTTTGGGTCTATCATAGTTCCTTCACTTGGTGGATCCTTGTATTATGTCTCCTTCATATATGATTTTTCCAGGAAGACATGGATATATTTCCTGAGGAAGAAATTAGATGTTTCCAAGAAATTCAAAGAGTTTAAATCTCTTGTATAAAACCAGACAGATAAGAAGATTAAAGAGTTGAGGACTTAAAATGGTGGTGAATTCTATGGAAAACAATTTGATCATTTCTACAAGCAGTGTAGCATATCATGCCAAACTACCACACCATCTACCCCACAACAAAATGGATTTGTCAAGACAATGAATAGAACATTGATAGACAAGGCAATGAGCATGCTTAGTGGTTTTTGGCTCGCACAAGAATTCTAGGCAGAGGCAGTCGACACTGCAAAATATCTATTGAATATGTATCCATCGTCGGCACTAGTCAACACGAATCCACGTGAGGTATGGTCAAGTAAGAATCCTTTGGTTTCACATCTCAAAGTATTTGGTTGTGATTCATTTGTGCATGTTCCCAAGGAAAAGAGGTGCAAGATGGACAATAAGTCAACCAAATGTATTTTCATTGGATACAAAGAAGGAATGAAAGGATATAAGCTCTGGGATCCTGCATCAAGGAAAACAATGTACAGTCGAGATGGAAGGACACCATGGTCGAAGAGATGGAATCCTTGAACAAGAATGAAACATGTGACTTAGTAAAGTTACCTAATGGAAGAAAAGATGTCGAAAAAAAATGGTTATTCAAGAAGAATATGAATGCAACAGGTCAATTCAATAAATTCAAATCTCGACTGGTAGCGAAAGGATATTCCCAAGTCGAAGGAGTCTACTTGGGTGATATTTTTTCTCCTATTGAAAAAATAACTTCCAGTAGAGTACTAATGTCTTTGGCTGCAACATTTGATCTAGAAATAGAACATATGGATGTGAAGATATCGTTCCTACATGGGGTCCTAGAAGAAGAAATATACATGAAACAACTTGAAGGATTTGTAGTAAAGGGTAAGAAATATTTGGTGTGCAAACTAAAAAGATCCCTTTATGGTCTAAAGCAATCACCAAGGATGTGGTACCAAACGTTTGACACATACATCCTTAGTTTGGGGTTTGTGAGAAGCAAAGTTGATCATTGCATATATTCCAAAGAAGAAGGTGGGTGTTTCATATATGTAGCATTATATGTCGATGACATGTTGCTGATTGGAAACAACATGGACATGAAAAAGGAAGTGAAGAAGAAATTATCCTCCAAGTTCGACATGAAGGATCTCGGTGCAATGAACTTCATCTGGGAATGGATATCAAGAGAGATCAAGTAGCTAGAAAGCTTTGGTTGAACCAAATGAATTATATTGAAAGAGTTTTGAAACGTTTCAACATGCAGGATTGCAAACTTGTGAAGGTGCCAATTCTCGTAGGAACAAGGTTAATTGTTGAACAGTGTGCAAGGACATAGGAGGAAATAGAGGAAATGGAACATGCTCCCTATGCAAGTTTCTTTGGTAGTCTAATGTATGAAATGGTATGCACTCAACCATAAATTTCTCATGCAATGGGAGTGTTCAGTAGATACATGTTGACACCTGGAAAGGAGCACTAGAAAACTGTCAAGAGAATATTCAGGTATTTTTGTGGCACAAAATATTATGTTATATACTACCAAGGAAAAGTTGGAGGTGACAGTGATTTAAATGTACATGAATTTGTTGATGCTGACTAGACTAGAGATATTGATCAATGAAGGTCGACTAGTGGATATGTCTTAAAGATGTTTGGTGGATAAATAACCTAGATGAGTACGTGACAGGTGGTCATATCCTTGTCAACAACAAAAGTTGAATACATGGCAGCCACCCATGGGAGCAAAGAAGCAGTATGGATGCAAAGGTTGTGTTTGGGAATTGTGTTTGAGAAGAGAGCTATGAAGATAGGTTGCAGTAGTCAAAGTGTAATATTTATGGCAAAGAACTCATCTTATCATTCCAAGACTAAGCACATCGATGTACAATACCATTTTGTGAGAGACATGGTGGAAAGCAACAAAGTGTTTTTGGAGAAAGTAGACACGTTGGAAAACATAGCAGACTCATTGACCAATTATGTGAGTGTTTTGAAGTTCTCTTGGTGCAGAGAGGCAATGGGAATTGCTACCTTGGGTCTGTGAATGAAAGTTCAAGGTCTCATGGTTTCAACAAAGAAGACAACAAGTGGGAGAATGTTGGGTTGTTATATACTTTGCAGTGAAAGTCTAGTAGAGGTGGATTGACTGACAATTGAAGTCGAGGTAGATTGAAAACAAGTTGAAGGTCGAGGTGAGTTGATTGGGTAAAGTTGAAGTCGAAGGTTGAGGTGATTCGACATGGTAAATACATCGAAAACAATTCAAAGAGGTCAACCGACAAGAGGTTGGCATGTGAGCGTGTGGAAATTGACTGAAGACCGAATGAAGGATGACTAGTAGTCAATGGTAATCCAACTTGGTAGTCGACTATAATAGAATCCCTAGATTCATGGGATTTGTATCCAATGATATACGTGGATATGTAACCATTTTTAGGTAAAATATAATATTCATAATCTTGAATGATGTAATCTTTAGATGAAATCGTAGAGGTTGTTGGTCATGCAGATGTAAGTCGAATTGGATACAGGGTTGTTCTTATGTATGAAAGATGATATGATTTCAATTGTGTCTAAGGTGTGGACCAAGGTTAGACATGTAACCTTTTATTATGAATGAATAACACAACAAGAAAGCAGAATGCTCAAGGAATGTTGGTTTTCCCAGTTTGGGTTTCAAGGTTAAAATATATGTGTACTATTTGTTTACTTTGTTATTTACTTTCTTTATTATATATTTTTTCCTCTCTTCTGCTAGTTTTAGCGTAGAGGTGTGTCTCATTTCCTACCAACCTTGAGTTTGTGCATTTATTTCATACAACTAAATAAAGTTACCATAAAGAACAAGTATCATTTTCCAAGGACATATGATATTTTTGATCAATTGAAAGATGTAAAGATATTCTCCAAGATTGATCTCAGTTTAGGCTACCATCGGGTGAGGATTAAAGAAGAATATGTCATCGAGACAACATTTAGAATAAGGTATGGCCATTATGATTTTGTAGTGGTTCCATTTGGGTTATCAAATGCATCAGTTGTCTTCATGTGTTTGATGAATGGCATTTTCATAAATTACTTGGATAAGTTTTTCATTGTCTTCTTGGATGAAATAATTATATACTCTAAGTATGAATAAGATCATGAGAAACACTTGAGGATTGTGCTACAAGTATTGAGGGAGCATAAGATGTATGCTATGTTGATCAAGTGCTCATTTTATCAGAGGAAGATTCATTATTTGGGCCATATTATTTATGAGGAAGGGATACCAATGGATCCTGAGAAGATAGAAGCCATTAGAGGATGGAAAACACCAAATAATGTCACATAGGTTATATCATTCATGGGCATTGTAGGTTATTATAGAATATTTATTGAAGTCTTTTCAAATATTTCACATCCAATCACTTCTTTGCAAAAGAAGGGTGTGAAGTTCAAGTGGGCCTATAAATGTGAAGAAAGTTTTCAACACTTTAATATTTATTGACAAGTACACCAATATCGAATATTGTTGATCCAAATGAGGATTTCATTGTGTGCAATAATGCCAACAAGGAAGGGCTTGGAGGAGTCCTTACCCAAAATGGACATATGATATGCTATGAGTCAAGGAATTTGAAGGAACATGAGAGACACTATGCCACACATGATTTAAAATGGCCACCCATAGTTCATGCCTTAAATATGTGGAGGCATTATCTTATGGGAAAAATATTTGAGCTGTGGACGGACACTAGTGGTCTCAAATATGTGTTTGTTTGGACAACCAAATTTGAATGCTAGACAAATTAGATGGTTGGAATTCCTCAGTGAGTATGACTTTGATATAAAACATATCAAAGGAAAATAGAACAAGGTGGCTGATGCACATAGTAGGAGGGTGCATAAAATGCATTCTACAACCATCAACATGTACAAATTTGATTTGAAAGACATAATTTTGGAAGCTCCAAAATCAAATCAACATTATTTGCAAACAAATGAAACATTACAACAAGGTAATTTTCAGCAAAAAATTAAAGATTATGAGTCGAGAGAGAATGGAATCCTCATGTATAGGGGCAAGGTATATGTTCCTAAATATAAAGATCTAAAAAATATAGTGTTGAGAGAGATGCATAATGTGCCTTATGTTGGGCACCTTGGATACCAGAAAACAATTGTAGTTGTAAAGAGCCAATATTGTTGGTCGTGTATGAAGAAAGAGGTGGTTGATTATATAGACAAATGTTTCGAATGTTATAAGGTAAAGGTTGAGCACAAATATCTAGTTGGATTGCTACAACCATTTCCCATTCCTAATTGAAAATGGAAAGTTGTGACAATTGATTTTATCACCAAGCTTCCTAGAATAGTGAAGCAACATGATTCCATCATGGTGGTGGTGGATAAGCTAAATATAATTGTTCATTTTGTTCCAATGGAGCTAACTCACAAGGAAGATAACATTGCATTTATTTACATGAGAAAAACTTATAAGCTACATTGTGTGCCTAAGGAAAGTGTTTCTGACAGAGAGTCCAAGTTCACATCAAATTTTTGGAAGGGGTTATTTGAAGGATTTGGGACAAATCTAAATTTTAGCACATCATATCACCCAAAATCAGATGGGAAAACAGAGAGAGCCTCGGGTGAATGAGGATATGTTGAGAATGTATGCGATATATAAACCATCAAAATGGGAATATTATCTACATTTAATTGAATTTGCTTATAATAATGGGTATCATGCATCTTTAAATATGAGCCCATTTGAATCATTATATTGTAGAAAGTGCAACACACCAATGAGCTAGAACAACCCTATAGACAAAGTAGTGGTTGGTATGAAATTGCTCAAGGAAATGGAAGAGAAGATGGTGAGAATAAACCATAATTTAAGTGTTCCTCAGGACATGCATAAAAGTTATGTAGACAAAGGAAAAATGAACATAGAATTCAGAGTGGGTGAGAATGTCTTCTTGAAAGTGAAAGCTAAGAAGAGTTCACTTAAATTGGGGAGCTACCCAAATATGGAAAAAAGATATTGTGGACCTTTCAAAATCTTGGAGAGAATTGGTCAAGTTGCATGCATGCGTGCACTACCAACATCCATGTTTATTCATAATGTATATCAATGTGTTTTTTCTTAAAAATTATGTTCCTAATGCTAATCATGTAATTGATTGGAATGTGATCTAGGTGGAGCACAAGGGTGACTTCCAAGTCCATTTGGTGTGCATATTGGACATGAAGTTCAAGGTGATCCAAAACCAATCCATCAAGCTAGAAAAAGTACAATGGAACTGCTACAGTCCTGAGCATGCAACATGGGAACATGAGGATGCCATGCGGGAGGATTATCCTCATCATTTCGGATATTTTTGAAGAATTTGATTGTACATGTGTATATAATGCACTGAGAACACATAAATAAGAGGGATGGGAATTTAATACCCCCAAGTTGTAAATGTACATATGTTTATAGGTTGGTGAGCCATGATGTTTTGGGTTAGAGTGCCTATGTGATTATTAGGTCAGAGATCCTATATGTTGAAAGGCCCATGAGCTAGCATTGTAAAATGTAATCACTCGGATATATATATTAATAAAATACATCATTGATGTAGACCAAGTCAAATGAAAAAGTGTATGGGGGGATAGGATTCCATGAGAGGTAAAGGGGGCTAAGACTTGAGAGGAAAAGGAGCTAAGTCAAGGGGGCTTAATCCAAGGAATAAAATAACATTATTCCTACGTTCTAATTCTTTACATTGTTATCTTATCCTAAGTTCCTAAGTGAGGGGAACGAATCACCAAGTGGGGAAAAAGGTAGTTCCTTGAGTGTCAAGAGTCAAGATAGGAAGATGCAAATATAATGTTGGGAATTTAGTGTAATTCTAATTCATTCCATTCCAATCTTATACTCCATCATATTTACCATTTCCTAGAGAGTGTGAGTTGTGGAGTTGTTATTACCCTGTAAATCCTTGGTGGTTTGGGTTGAAGAAGTAGGTTGTCAGGCCTGTCCTGTAAATCCTTGGTGGTTTGGGTTGAAGAAGTAGGTTGTCAGGCCTGTGGAGAATTATCTTTGGGTGAGAGAATTGTTGGGAATATGTTTCCTTGTGTGTTGGCCTAGTGGGTGTTGTAACTCTTTGAGAAACCTTGTGTTACAAGTACCATAGAAATATGGGACTTCTTGGTCATCCTATTGATGAATCCCTAAAAGGGAACTGGGATAGTCGAAGGATTGTGGAACAATGAAGGGGTATACCTCATTGGGTGGGATAGGTTGTCAGGAATAAGAGACTATGAGGTGGGACTACTACTAGAGTTGGTGCCATTTCCCTTGTCCTAAATTTGTGTGTTGTTGGACCTTAGTTTGGCTTAGGTGGCCTTTTCCTTAGTGGATTCATAGCCCCAGCTCAGGGGTGACATACTATTGAGAGTGAATAAACAATAGAGTCTATGGCTGGGAGGAATATCTAAGGTTTGCAACCAGTTGGTGATTTTCATTAAAAGATAAGTGTCCTTTACGTGTTATTGTGCTTAATAATGTGTGTTATTTATGTTAATTTTGTTATGCTATAATTGTAAATAGTTATGTGTGGATCATATACTATTAGGATTGCATGATTGTGTTCATATGTAGGGAATATTAATTAATTAATGGTATCAAAGATCTAATGGGATGAATTGGAGAAAATTCAAAAATTTCAATTTGTGACAGAAGGCGAGTTTTTAGTGATGGTGCCTAGGTGAGGTCTGGGGTACGTTACAGTGTGAGTCAAAAGCTAGGGATGCATTGCATGGAAAGTTTTACAAAAAAAATGAAAAAAAAATATAGATCCTAATTTTAAATTTTACACCACTAAAAATGTAAGTTAAGGGATAATGATCAATTTACTTGGTCTCTTATCCTCTAAGGAGGCATGGTTTCCATGTATAGAAAAAATGAAAATTCAATATCATTTACAAAATTCCAAAATGATATGTAAACTATCATGGATATTCCATTGGAATGGTGCCTCACAACATATCTTACAATATTTTGAAATATTTTATTAATGCATTTTATTACCTTAGATCTCATATTTATTATTAATATCTTAATGCTCAATTTTATGGAAATAATTGAAATATAAAATGAAAAAACAAGAAAATGAACACATCATCCATAGAAATGAACACAATATGTTACCTAGGAAACCTGATATGGAAGAAAACCCAACTAGAAGGTGAGGCCTATGCTCTACTCTCTTTTCCTCAATTAATAAAATCAAGTACAAAGAAAGGGGCACTTACTATGGAGTTTCCCTAGACATTGTGGCATGAATAGATACTATAGTATATACTACCTCCTATGTTATGCTTCAATAACCCATTCATAGATGCTCTGCTCAACTATGGAAAAATAACAATACTAAAAGAATGGAACCCCTTCTTTTCCTAGTGGCCTAGTATCCAACATATCCTAATAGTTGTCTAGGGTTAGGGTTACAGTAAGGGTTTTTGCATGCCTCAATATTCAATTGGTTTTAGGGTTTTGGACCCTCTAGAATATTCTTGAAATTACACATATGACTAGCCTCACATGTGTGACTATTGGGTGTTCATGTGGCATCCACTCTATACCATGGTGGTCAACAGGGTAGGTCAAATTGCAAGAGGTATAACTTCCACATATGAACTTCAATTGAGGTGTTTTTCACATTGTTGGAAATATTTCATTTTTGATAACAATGTCAAGGGGATAGAGCTATGATCATAATGTTTTGACCCTAAAAAGTGTCTTTTGATGCCTCAATTTGGTCTTGAAAGGTTCCAAACCCCAAATCACCAAAATGGGACCTACCCCTAAAATGTGCCTTGCAAGCTAATTCCTCCAATTATTCCACCCAAAAAGTACCAATATAGATGAAAATTTATATAATGATCCATTATGGATCACAAAATGAATGTGAATCCACTATGGGAGTGAAGGAATTAAGAAACCATGTAGCACCACAAAACATGGGGGTTGTAGGGGGGTAATGAGCATTGGTGATTATATGTCTTGAAGCACTAAATGAAATTTGGAAATAAAATTTGAGTTCAGTAAGATTTTTTTTTTTTTAATTTTACTCGAATAAGTTTCACCCTATATCTTAACACATCAATGCATGTATAGGTATAGGCTAGACCTGTTTTTTTTTTTAAACCTACATTGATATGCCCTATATATTGATACATTGGTGGGTGTGTATACATATAGAGTGCACCAGTTATACATTTTTTTTTAACCTACATCAATGAACTTGGTAGTCTTATGCATCGATGTGGGTTAATATATCAAATGCACCAAAGAGTTTTTTTTTAAATAAATTTTTTATTACAAATTATTTTATCCTAACTTAGTGCATGTGGTAGGGTTGCGCACTGTTGTAGTTAAATCTTTTGGGAACACATACAATATTATTTTTTGGAAAAAATTCTAGACCTATCATAGTGTGCAAGGTATGATTATGTGTCGATATGATTTAATATATTGGGTGCATCGATAAGGATTTCTTGAAAAAATGGTTTACAAAATATGTTAACCTAACTAGGTGCTTGCAATAGCTTTACACACCAGTGTGAGTGGTGAGGGAGAACATTGTCTAAACACATAAAAAAAAAAACTTTTTCTAAACCATTTGGCCACTCATCTCCATTAGAAACCTCTACTAGAAATGGAGAAGGGAGAATCGGTTCCACAAAAACCTTCACTAATTGGTGTATTCCTTGTACTAGGATTTTTCACTTGTGATAAGTTCCATCCCTTTGTTGTTCTAGGTTGTAGCTATACCTTTGGAGGTTTCTCTTGCATTTATGCTTAACCCTTCATTTTTTTTCCACACCTTGTTGAGGAGCATAAGGAAGGTTCCTCTTCTACTTTTGTTTCTTGGAGCAGGAGAATAGATGGATTTTCATTTATTAGTAGGTTGTATATTGCATCTTGTTTATGCTTGTTTCCCAACCCTATAGAGTTCTAGGAGAAAATTTTAATTTCTTGGATTGAGAGGGTTAATTTATTGGATTAAAATATCCTTCCAAGGTTGCTTGTAGCCCTAAAGCTTTAATTTTTTTTGCTTCTTCCTCCCTTGTTTCCTTATTATATTGTCTTCCTTATTTTTGCTCGGACTTGGGTTTAATCAAGTTTTCATCTTCCATTATTTGTTTGGATTTTTTCTAGTAAGGATGGTTGGAAAATATTTTGAGAAGTTGTCAATTGGGCAGAGGGGGTCGTTTTCCACTACATAGTGAGGGGAAATAAGGTTTGATAATAAGGGCTTGGGATTCTAGAGAGGGAGGGTGGTGATGATGGAATTTCCATCACAGGGGAAGGTTGAGGGATGATCAGAGGTTGAGGGTTTGGATTGGGGAAGGTCTCTTGAGATTTATATTCTTCCACATTCTTTGATAAAGAGAGGGTTGCATACCTAATTTGGGATTACTAGAGTGGATTATTATTGTTGGTGACCATAGGCTATTGCGTTAATAAGGATTTCATGGGTTTGACATGCACTTCTCCTCAAATTCCTCTAGGGAGGATAGTTTCTCATTATTTTTCTAGTGTTTAGAGAAGTGTCCATATTCATAAGAAGCACATCATTCGAAGGGAAACTATTTGTAATCCAAGGGTTGGATTATTTTTCAACCAGCTTGATCAAACTTTACTACTTCCTAGAGACCTTTTTGCAGACTATCT
>CBVK0101368874.1:0-13079 GCA_900067695.1 Picea abies | reverse complement strand
GTATGTGTGTGTGTGTGTGTGTGTCGTTATAGAGTGTCCCAAGGATGGCACCCTATTTTAGGGGAGGGGGTGTTGTTCCTGAGATTAAACTTAAGGCTCAAAGAGTAATGTCAGGCATCAAAAATTTTAAAGAGAGTGTATTTTAGAGGTGATTTTTCTACCTTAGTTATATGAGAAAAATTCCTTAAATGAAATTAACAGTATGGTAGCATAGAGGTTGTCTTTCGTGTCTGAGTCAAAATTGCAATATCGAATGGTGTGAAAGAAAACTACAAAACTGTGAAACAAAGTAAGGCATCAATTGTTGAGGAATCTCACCTTGGTACAGTGGAAGAAAATAGATAGTGTAACCTTGAATAAAGCATAAGATATAGTAATACACATAGCTCACAGGTGTTGATTTACTCACGGTAAATGTAGAGGAAAAACTGCTTACTTAATAAATTACTAATCCTATATTATTACAATAATTGTTGTACTAAATTGGAATCAAACATTTATCAAGTAATACATAAATAAGTGCTGAGAAATGGAAAAACAGAAGAAACACATAACCCAAACTAAACAAAATGTGGAATCTATGTCTGCACTTGTATTAATACTCAATAAGGAGATTTTTCTCTATTACAATAGGAAAGAAGATGCCCTCAATAGATCTTCAATCTATGTATTTATACAAAATTGTCACAACTCAAAATGGTTGGAATTCTCCTAATTTAAAATAGTGAATATATGAAATAAGAAAATAGAGCATAGAGAATGATGAGCTTCGTTGGCAATCTCTTCGTCTGCTCACTAAAACACCTCTGTCTTCTAATCTTTTGGTTATTTTGGCACAATTCCCTATTCATCATAACTTTGTTGCCATTTCTCCCTTCGGTTATATTCAATTATGTAGTATCATTTTCTTACTTTCTTCCATATGTTCTTCTCTTCCCAGATTTGATACATTGGATGCATATACTTACTAATTTCACTAGCAGCCCTGGAGGCTCAGTTGCTTGATTGGCCTCGAAAGTGTATAAATTTATTTCTACATGAGGCAACTTTTCCTATATCCTTTTCTCTCCTTGGGATGTGACCTGTAACCGCAAGTTTGGGTTCACTATCCATCTTCTTATTTGAGGGAGGTCAATCTAGTTTATATTCTGAATGGTCATTAGGGTCTCTTCCTTGTTCGTTATGGAATCATGTTGATTCTTTTCTATATTGATTTTACCTAGGGCTTCAGAAATAACATTTCCTTCAAAATCAATTATCCCTTTATCTAGTTATGCCAATGCTTCTAGACAAGCTTTAGTCACTTCCTTGGCAAGCCTCTTGCTTTCCGTTAAATTTGTTTCCCAGACCTTCAAAATTATATCACCTCTCATCTATTCCGAAAGAGAAAGTCGATGTATATTTGAGACATCATCCTTTGATACCAATAGGATGGCCTCTTGAAATTTAGATCGGAGATGAACGAGCTTCTCTTTCTTTGATGTAGATGTCTTTTAGAGAAAGGTCAATCACCTCGTAGTACTTCTGGATAGTCTTGAACTTTGTGAAGAGATATTACTAGCCTATTTATAACTTTTCATTTACCTCCAATGCTTGAGCCTGAAATATGATACCTCTATTGAAGTACCTTTGGTCAAATCTATCTTGGCTTATAATTTCTTGATTTATTCTTCCTGTTGAGTGACCAATCCTCTGTTGGCCTGTGAATTTTGATAGATCTCATCAAGGTTAGCTTTCAGCTATTGGATCTGATGTCTGTCATAGGCTCTGACTCGTTCAAAATATTTGTTCATCTTATTCCTCACATCATGTTCCATAGTCATTATCTGGTCTTGCAATTTCCCTACCAACATGTTTCTCTATTTCAGCTGCTCGGCTAGATTTTCTATTGACCACTGATTGGCCATGGTGAAGGAACCTAATGAACCTGCCATTTCCTTAGCGAATTATGAATCATCTCGCCCATGTCCATTATACATCATTATTTTCCTTTTCACTATTGCACCATCTTTCTGATGAGTTTCTCGTTTAACTATGGCCCTCTTCTTCTTTCTAAAAACAAAGTCTGAAGGAGGCAATTCTTCAACTGAAATCGAGGTAAGATCATCTATAAAAATGACTTTGGAATCGAGGTTTCTGAAAGTATACTGTAACGGTGTCAATGAAGTGATAGGAGAACCTATTTCAGTAGATGGTTGTTGTTCAGTTGTTTTAGCAGCAGATGTGGCGGGTGTAGAAGGAGATGCACCTTGCCCCTGCTTCAGAAAGGCTTCAGACTGAGTTTTTTCCAGAGGGCCTAGTGGAGTTGATATTGAAGCTTCCAATTCCAATGTTGAAACTTCGGCGTCCTTTAGGTTTTCCTTAGTTTTCAGTTTTATAGAGATCCCAACTTCAAAACCCGGAGGTTCAGTTCCCTGTGTAGACGAAGGTGTCACTGGCTCTCCCTACAATACTTTTGGCAGGCTATTTCTTTTGTGCCTCTGAAAATTGAAGAAACTAATATGTTGGTCTGGGGACAGAGTTTGGACTTTTTTCATTACTTCCTTGTATGATCCAACTCCCCTGAATATTTCATCCTGTGGGGAACTCTCGTGCACATACTTCTTTAAGTTGTATTGATCCAAGTGTCTTTCCACGATTTTATGTGGATGGTGCCTTTTAAATTAAATGTCAACTAACTTGACATCCTCAAGAGGTGCAGCTTCTACTTTAGAATGACCAAAGTCTAATAGTGAAAACATGCCAACCTAAAGAGGAAAGGTTGGCCATACCTTTTTCTGGGTCATTTTTAATTCCTTGTTGATGCCCCCTATCATGGTTTGGTAAGAAACTTCTCAACATACTAGTTGGTCTGGTAAAAACTTCGGGAGAGCATGGGGAGGTACCAAGCACCCGAAAAACCTGATGTAAGAAAAGTTTTCTTCGATGTACCAGTTTGCTATTTTGCCCAGGTTTTCCATGATCCTGTCTGAAATTCTGGGAGGGGGGCAACCATATAGGGAGATTGAATAGGCACTACTATATAATGGCATATTTCGTAGAAGAAATCTCTGGCCTTGTCCTCCGACAACTTCAGCGTTGGTCGGGGTCCAACTCCAGTTCATTAGAGGGAAAGGAGTCATAACTAAAATAGCATCCATGAGGTATGATAACATATAGAAGGGGGCAAGTTTCCCTTTGGACTTTTCCAATTGGTACTCTGTGATTTCCTTAGCCATGTTGTTTGATAACATCTTGGCCCAGTTGAAAGAGTAGCCTTTGACCACTTCATGCATAATTTGTACCCATGCTACCAGGAAGGGAGTGGAGATCTTCTTCCTGAATAGCCTACATAGCATCATTGCCACATAGATCATATGGGCTTCTAACCATGTTGTGGCATACATTCTGTGAGTGTCGACTCTGAATTTTTTCGGATGCCCCCACCAGTCCTTGATTAAATCGGGGAAGCTTTTACCATATTGAGTACACTCCTATTTCCCAAAATCCACCATGAATGCAACGTTGTAACTGTATTTAAAAATGGGGGATAGTTTATACATTACTTGTATCTGTTCCGGTCAAAAAGACCCAACAACTACCTTTTGAGAGTTGCAAATGCTCTTGGTTTGAATGTCGATGTTCTCCAGGGCATGTCATTATACAAAATGAGCCTTGACCACGCAACTATTTTGTGTAGCTCTGACTAAGTTATGTGCCTAATTTTAGTTGCATGAGTTTCGCTCACTTCATCGTCGAAATCCTCTGGGAAATTTATAAGCTCATGCTCTAGAATGTTGAACACCTGTGTCCAAGATTTCACAGTGTCTATGGCTCTCAATGAGGTATCTGATAGAACATATGTATTCAGATTTACGCTTTCACCAACTGCTTTATCCATCTTTCGTGGTTCCATGATATTGATGAAATCGTAACAGGTTACATGTTACAGGGGAATGTGTGAGCTTCTCAGTTGGATAAAACTTGATATTCTATGAGAATGCAAATGGAATTCAAAATCAAGCATTCTTATTCACCCCAGGCGTATTGATTCGAGAATACCTTTTCTGATGATAAATTTATTTTCCTTAATGAGAAAATCTAGATGGTGATCTGCAACCTACATTAAAATCATTACCATTGATTTGTGATTAATTATATTAATATAGGCGGTTCGCAATCGAAACTTTTGGATGAAACAGGTTTGAAATTTCTCAAATCACAATTTCATGAAAGACTAATTACGAGATAATATACTTTAAAACATTAATTAATCATGTTTAGCTTTAAGTGTTTTTGGATATTCGAACTTCAATATTTTTAACAATAGCTCGAGATAGAATCCCCAAAACCCGAAACTATGTAATGATTAATTAACAGATCATCGTTTTTTAGTTTTAATTAACCCTGTTTAAGTTTGAAGTGTTTTGGAAGTTCGGACTTCAGAGATTTCAGGATGTGATGGATGGTAAAGGTCCAAACTCCGAGGTGCAAAGTTATTAACTACCTTTTAATCAAAATTGACTTAACTAATTAAGGTTTAATATTTCGGCATTTTGTTGATTCATGGATTTGCAATTTAGCTCTTTATCATATTTCTTAAAGGCTACTTCCTGTAGTGACGTGTTGAATATGACGTCGTTTTAGATGACATGTCGAGACCTAGGGGTGCCACGTATTGCTTAGATTCGTATGAATATTCAAATGAAAAGGTTGGAAATAGATGCCACATGTCAACCCAGGGAAATACTCAAAAGGTACACATGTACCATGACTTGTGTCCTTTAAATTTTTATGAACATTGATAATAGACACTTTTCGAGTATCAGGACTTTAAGCATTAAGACCTATCGAAACGCTCGAAGGTCCGAAGCGACCTTTAGAGATTTGAATCTTTAACAATCAGGCGGCTCCAAAACTCGGAGGAAAAGGGGGTCGTTCAATCAACTAGGGAACTTTATCAACGACAGATATCATGCACCCCTTGTGACTAGTAGAAAATTCGATTTAAGCATTTTGATAGTTTATTTATGAGTTGTCGCTTTGGTAAGGATGAAGTTGAGAAATTAAAGTTTCAATCTTAGTATTATATATGTTCCAACAGGGGGAATGTAACATCCTCATTATAATCCCCAGTTTAATTAATGCTTATGTAGATATAATGTGTGGCTACTTCCAAAGTGATTTAATATGTGAATTGTGTTTCAATGTTTTAATAATAAAATGTGATTCCAGCTGCTAAGGGGACATGGACAAGAGATGGGGGCTGAATTAATTCACAAGAGGGGGGAGTTTCTAGGATAATGGCCAATATGGGTCCAAGGGGGGAATACCCATGTATATTAATTTAACCTATTTTCCTAAATTTGCTATTTGTATATTAACCTTCCAATTTCTTATCGAGTTTCCCCAAAGCCAATCATTTAATACATGTAAGAGGGTGGGTGTGAGTGATCACATCCCAAATTTATTGGGCACATGGGGGTTGACTATAATCATCTTGGGGAAGAGTGTGAATCAATAAATGAAAGCAAAAGAGAGGAAATTCATATGGTTTGGGGACAATACTTTTTGGACAGGTCAAGAGGAAGAGAGCTGGTGGAAAAGTAGGATAGATGTAGGAGAATATCAATTGGGTTGAGATTTTTATGAGTTGTGAGTGGACTGTGAGAGACCACCCTCTTTTGTGTATTTCCAACCTCAACTCAAGAGTGATTGGTTGTTGAGATTTGGAACAATCAGTCTATGGTTGGGTGGAATGTCCATCCCAAGCAATTGGTTTCACAACTCTTGTTTAAAGATAATTGTTTTATCTTGTTTTCGTGTTGTTCACATGTGTTATTGGTGTGCATGAACTCTGTGTAAATGAGAATGATTTATATGTTGTTGTAATGAGTTGCTTAGCTGCATTTCATGTTGTTATTATCATGTTGTAGATGATTTTATTTTATGGTTGTAAACAATAGCTAAATCTGTTTTAATTCATAGTTGAAAGCTACAGAAAATTAGTTAATTGTAAATAATTAATTTAGTTAGAAGAAAATTTGTTTTTATGAGTATTCTGCACCGTAATGTCCCTCGGTTGGGCTGGGGGATGTTACATTTTTAATTTGATTTTATTCACTTTCATAGTTGAAGTCCATAGCTCTACAAATGATTGAACGATAACTCCGTCTTTTATTTCTATGACAACTCCTTTGCACCTAAACACCCTATCACCTCTATTAACCACACACCATTCTATTGTTTTGTTGATAATTTTCCTTTCCAATACCCATTCTCATGTTGGCTCTTTCATATGAGACCTCGCCATATAATATTATATATTTTATAAACTATTATTATTTGTACCATTAAACTTATGAATTATTACTATATGTCTCAATAGTTATACCCTTCATTAACTTGAGTGATAGCTTATATTAGATATCTTAAAAATTGATGATAATGATAATTAACATCCATTGAGATTAGAATTGGTCTATTGGACCTAAAAAGGGGGAAGGGGTTACTTGGATATCTTTAGAATTTTATTTTTGTGCTCGAAAAGCATTAAGAGAAGTGTTCCAAGATCACCATAGTTTCAATGACTTAGAAGCTTAGGAAGGTTGGTATTGAGACAAATATCTTGAATTTGTGATCTAATTTGGGTATACATAAGACACTCTAAGAGAGAGTGGTTTTCATATTCAACCCTCTTAGTGTCACAAAGATGACATGTTATTTCATCCCACGATGTTTTAGGAATTTTCCAACGTCGATTTTCACTTTGCAACCCATGAGAGTTTGTTCTTATTTTAGCAATGTTGATTTTCTTCTTTGCACTAATCAAAACAAAGAGATACTTTTGATCTTCTATATCAGGGTTGACCACCTCCTTATAGTACCTTAATTTTATTTGATACTCTAATTCTTTATCGTACCACAAATTCTACTTAAATTTAGATGTGATAATATTTTTAGTATTATCGATATTTTGCAGAATGAATTCTTCCTTTATTTCCCAATGATTTAGCCAATACTTGGCATCTTTATGCCATCCCCGCTTGAGTTGCAGGTAGTTTTGGTTGGAGTTTGAAGAAATTTTGGGGAGCCTTTTGTGATCCATGTTGTTGATCTTGGTCTTGTGCATTAAGTAAATAATCATAGCCTTTCTCTCAATGGGGGGAAGGCTCGCTTCTATGAGGAGGATAGGATAGGGTGTATTGCCTTTAATTTTGAGATTATAAGCTATAAAAAAATTTCAGATCTACTCTATATTTCTCCAGGATTCTCTAGATATGTTGCATCCCTAAAATTCACATCCATATAAGATAACATGACTGAAGAGAATCTGAAAGAATATTTTTTTCTTATCCCATAGCCAAAGATCTGCTAATTTACAATTGTTCTCAAGCCCATAAAAAGATTTCCACCCTCCATTTATCATTTTCTCAACACTGTATTTTCAATTAAGCTTGTAGGAATATCGATTCCAAGATAATTGTATGAAGGCATTACCTCCAAGTTGTTGTTGTCATAGACAAAATTAATGTAGGTGATATTTTTGCATCTAATTATCATAACCTTTGTTTTGTCAGTGTTCACAATCATACATGTATTAGAGCAGGAGTCCTTAAGGATTCTTAGTTTCTTATCAAGGTCATAAGGACTCCTTACCATAAGAAATGTAAAAGGGCTTCTTGGGGAAACAAATTAATACGATCTCCTACTCTATAATATTTATTTAGTTCATCCACTATGGGAGGCCTCTTGGGTTGACAAGGAATATATTCAATGGGCTCTATTAGGTCAAGGCCCAACTCCTTGTACCCTAAACTTGTGGGATATATATATATATATACAGAGAGAGAGAGAGAGAGAGAGAGAGAGAGTATTGTTATAATACCACTAATCATATTGGATTGAGAATGAAATGAGAAAACACACGATGTTATAGAAAGAACACATGATATATTATTGAAAGCATAATATTACAATAATTTATTTTTTTATAATAATCAATGGTGAAAAAAAATCCAATGTACATAGAAATACATAGGGGCTAGAATGGTGGTAGATTATCTTTGAGAATAGATGTCTCTCTAAAACCTTATTGGCCTCCTTCTTTGTTAAACACTGGTCCCATCGGATCCATGTGCAGGCTTCATGACACTCGCGACCTTCCCTTTCGCGCTCTATGAAAATATCAGAGTATCAGTCATTAGCGCCTTTTCTCTTGACCCCTCCTCCGATGTGACCTTGGTTGATGACCATGCGATTGCGGGCGCAGCCACAAGACGTTTGAAGTCAAACTAGTTTTGGTCCTACAATTCTCCTATAGCCTCCATGTGTCTTTCTAGAAAAACCAAGGAATGGATTACAGCCTGCCCTTGACTTTTTAAAGTCTGTGCAACTCCTGTCCCCACAATGAAAGATGACCGTCAATATCATGATATTGACGGTGCTTCCAGACAAAAAACTAAGATCTATTCCTTGGAATCAATGATCTGGATCTCCCTCTCCCTGATCGACGACTGTGGTCAATTCAGAATTCTCAAATATCAAACCTTGGTTTCATTTGCAAAGAAATATTCCATAGCAGAAGATCTGTTGACACGTGTCCCCTTCAATCAATGACTGCGATCTCTGCGGTTCTCTGGACTTTGGGGTTTTGAAATCTCAAACTTCACCCTTTCCCCAATGAATTTGTCTGAAGCATACAATCCATTGACACATTTCCACCTTGGATCAACGGTTGAGGTTTACTTCGGGTCTTTATCTGAAGTGCACGGATTCACATCACGTCTCCCCTAAATTTGACAACTATATATCACTTCGGGACTTTACTTAGAGTTATCAAATCTTCACCATGTCTCCTCCATATCTGATGGCTCAGATTCACTTCGGTTCTTCGAGCCTTCAAGATTCGATGGTCTCAGTTCTCAAACTGAAAATCCCACGACCAATTTCCCTGAGCTTGTGATCTGCTCACAAGTGTCCAGTGACAGAACGATGACTCTCATCTCTTTGACTCTTCGGGCTTCGGGTGTTTCAACGCCTTGCCTTGGCCTCCCTCTAGATCTCACAACCCGTCGACACATACCCCTTTGGATCTAACGGTTCATCTTTGCTTCATCTCTCCGGTTCTTTGTGCTTTAGGAATTTTGAGTTTCAAACTTACTTTCTCTCAAGCCCATGATATCTGACAGTCCATATTCGCTCAATCGATCCAACGACTGAGATTTCACTTCGGGAATTCGGAATTCTGGAATTTGTGAAGTTCAAGTCTCAAATCTTGGTGGGTTATTTCTCTTGTGTGTGAGGAGCATTAAATCTCATGCACCTTGTCTTGAATTAAATGAATATTGATCCAACAACCACTGTTTATCCTCCTCCTGAGCTTCTGATTTCTTCCAACTTAGAAAATTTTCTAAGTCTTCAAAGGTCTCTACCTTTTAACTTCTTGCGAGTCCGTCTCTTGGACTTCGACTACACTTCTGGAAAGTGTTATCTCTCCTGAGCTTGGCCTTCATGAAGGTTTCATCTTCTTCCACACTCCTTTCATTTCAAGGATTTCGATAACTTAGGTTTGAAGGATTTCTGAAAAGAAATTCTTCCCGCCCTCCTGGCATTCTCCTTTCACTCGGTGCACATCGTGCAACCAATTCTTACGTAAGATTTGAATTCATGCGGACGACTGTGCACATATTTCAATAGTCACTTTACACTCCTTGCAAAAGGAAAGTTTTGTGCTATCTCTTCTGAGCTTCGGAACTGAAACAGATCCTGTCAACGCACTCCTTGCGTTCTGTGTGCACACCTTGCACCACTTCAATAAGAAGAGAAACAATTGTAACTTATCCTAACATTCACAGTTCCATATACTCATAACGAATTTCATTCATTCATTCATAAAACACAATAACAGGGAATTGCAAACAATGTCCACACCATGCATTGGGTCAATTTTCCTATGTTATATTCAAAAGTGAAAATGGCTACAACTATAATCAAAACAAAAACTGAAAACTCATAAATCTCCTCCTAACTTGCAGCTAGCCTCATTTGGGCATACATAACCTCTATTTATCTCAGAGGGTTCTTAGGTTCCCCCCCGACTACTTGTTTGCTCCAAAACCTAACCTAACGACTATCTTAGATCAGTCACATTCCAGAGCAGGACTGGAAACTCCCACTTCACTCGAAATCGTTCAAGCGTGCTTCAAAGATTTTTTGGCACTAAGTTTAGGCATGCTTCAAAATCACCGAGTTCATACATGCTTCATAATATTCACCGAGACTTCCAGCGTTGAGATTCTGAAAATATTCCCATGCGTTGAGTGGTCCTACTCCGTGTGCTTTCCAACGATGATCCTGCATCATATTCCCCTTGAAAAAAATTCATGGTCTTCTGTTCATGAGCTCCTGCACCAACTTTCCATGCTTCTAGATAGCAGCGTCATTTTCCCAACTGGCATCTTCTATTGGGTGTCCCTTCCACTTGACCAGATATTCAAAATAGGTCTTCCTTCTGGTATTCTTGCCAATCCTCTGATCAACAATATTCTCCATCTGTGATTTTTCTGCTATAGGCATCTGTTTATCCCACTGAAACTTCTCTTGATATTATGATCCCTCTATGTCATCTTTCCTATAAGGATACAGGTCTGAAGCATTGAATATGGGTGATATGCCCACATCATCTAGCATCTCAATATCATAGGTGTTTGCATCAAACTTCCTCAAGATCTTACATGGTCCTATATTCTTCATCTTTAACTTGTTATATGTTCCCCTAGGGAACCTTTCTTTCCTAAGATGTGCCAGAACATGATCTCCTACTTTACATTGAAGTCCCTGCGATGTTTATTATCTCTATGCTTGTACTCCTGGTTAGAACTTTGCAACTGCCCTCTGATCTGGCTATGGAGCTTCTGCACTTCTGCAGCAAAATCTTATGCTCCAACGGTCCTGATCTCACTTTGTTCCAAGTCTCTCAACTCAGATACTACCCTGGGTTGCATTCCATACAATATTTGGAATGGACTATTTCCAGTGCTCCTGTTTGGTGAGTAATTGTATGCAAATTCTTCTTGTGGAAGAATCTGATCCCACTGATTATCGTGGTCAGTGACCAAGCTCCTCAATAATTTTCCCCAAAATTTTGATTACCACCTTAGTTTGTCCATCTGTCTGAGGGTGATAAGCTGAGCTGAAGGACAAATCTGTCCCCAAATTCTTCCACAGTGTTCTCCAAAAGTGACCAACAAATTTTGTGTCTCTGTCCAAGACAATGCTTCTAGGTAGGTCGTGAAGTCTCACAACTTCCTTGAAAAATAGATTTGCAACATGTGTTACATCATTGGTCTTTTGTCATGGGATAAAGTGTGCCATCTTTGAAAATCTATCCACCACCACAAATATGGAATCAAATCCTCTTTGCATTCTTGGAAGTCCAAACACAAAATCCATGTTTATTGCATACCAAGGCCTCTCTAGTATTGGCAATGGTTGATACAACCCAATGTTCTGTCTTTTTCCTTTTGCATGTTGGCAGATTCTACATATGTTCACAAACTTTATCACTTTTGTTCTCATACCTAGACAATAGTATGAACTACTCAACTGTGCAAATGTTTTATCATGGCCGAAATGTCCAACCAATCCTCCACTATGCTTTTCCTTCAAAAGGTTATCCTTCATTCAACATTTTGGTATGCACAATTGATTTCCATTGAACAACAGTCCCTCTTGAATCATATACTTTGTCCACTGTCTCTTGTCTCTCAACACAAGATTTTCACATGTGTTGGTAGCAGGCCGAAGTGGAAAGAAGGATGATCGTGGGAAAACAAAGCATGCAAAAAGTGAAGCGACAACTAGAAGGAAACATGACATGTGCACATGCAAGAAAGCGTGCACAAGGAAAGCAACAGCTGGATGGAGGAAAAACAAGCGCACATGGGAGGAAGACCTAGCGTCGATAGGGTTAGGGTTTTGGTCACGAATTGTAATGGATAAAGAGCCAAAAATTTATAAGTACTCATATTGAGGTATAGTGGATGAGTTCAGAGTTCTGCATTTTTGAGGGATTTTGTAGTTGTTCCGATTTAGTTAGTAGTTGGCCTTGCATTATCGTAGATATGTATGATTTGATGCAATATGTAATGGTTTTGGTATGAACTATTTTGTAAGTTGTTGTGCTAGAGGAGAAGAGAGAAGGTATATCTTGAGGATTAGATCGCAGACTGAGGAGCCTGGTGCGGTCTAGTTCGCCTCATATAGATCTTACCCATCTAAGGAGAATTGTAAGTGCATGACCTTGTAGATTCAGAAGTACCATAATAAAAGAGTCAAAATCCAAATCTTTATGGACGTAGCCCAGGAGGGGGTGAACCAAGGTAATATCTATGTAATGTGATGAATGCATGCATATCTTTATCCTCTTCTCAGTAGTTACATATTTTTCTTAATTAATGATGTTGATTAAGGTTGGTTGTCATTGATGTCAACCCTTGAAGAAAACCTTGTAGCGCAAAGGTTGGGTAATGGACCCAAGATTGTTTGATGTAAATATGACTCATTATTGTCTTGTCATGGTTTATAATAAGTAGAAATGGATGAACTCCAAAGTGGTCCCGTAATGGTGAAAGCCCTCACGGGAAGACGCTTTGTGGATTGAGTTATCCTAGAAGTATGGTTAGAGAACCCATGCTTATTTGTAGATAACTCAATCCACATAACGTCTAACTCAATCATAATGGATAGTAGGATAGTTCTTTCCATTCCATTTCTGGTGGTATGTGAAACATCACATAACTCCTCACGGTTAGAGAGTTATGGCCATCAGAAGTTTGAGAACCCAGGTTTGGGTAATGCACCCAAGTTTGTTTGATGGATAACGACATGATTTTTGATATATTTTCAAGTAACAATATTCTATATGGATATTACATGTCATTCCATTTCTGGTGGTATGTGGAACGTCACATAACTCCTCACGTTTTGAGAGTTATGGCCTTACGAAGTTGGAGGACCCTCATATGTCATCTACAAGCCCCAAAAGGTCAAAGTAGTCAAAGTGGTTTAAGAGATTTTAAAAGGTAAATAATAAAGTG
>CBVK0101368866.1:0-12703 GCA_900067695.1 Picea abies | reverse complement strand
AATATAGGAGCAACACTACATAAAGGATCATTGCAAAAACATTGATTGGATGGGACCTTGATGTCATTAGAATTTGTCCCATAAAAGCAAATATGGTAAATTTTGTGCTTAAAGGGGGGATCTATCCACATGAATCCCTCCCCACCATCGATTGTCACCTCAAATTAATGAAGTGGGGAGGGCATTCAATGTCCATCCTCCCATCTGCCTTTAACATGCAACACCAAGTTTCCACCTCCTTCCTCCTCTTCGATATTACACTCCACTCACCTCCAAGTCAAATTACAATTGGCACTAGTTTCATTTGCATCGCAATAAAGGCCACCAACCCAAAACAAAACTCGCAAGGTATGAGGTAGAAAGGTAATCCCCCATACTCTTGGCTACCTGACAAAGCAGCCTTCAAGTCCTAGTAATAGTCTTTATCTTCGTATGGTAGCAAATTATTCAACACACAAGGGGGAAGCTTGCAATGCTCTACCTCTCTATCTCCTACCATGAATCCCCATTGTTTCAAGTGTAGGGTAGATGAAGAAATGGGGCATCTCTGGAGGGCCCCTTCCTCTAATGAGAGTATAGAAGATATGAAATTTATGCTAGGACTCGAACTATGCAAATGGTATTGTGGCATAGAGTTTCTTACGCTTGCACAGTGGAACCCCCCAGCCCATCCCAACCCACCCCCCAACGAACCTCTAGGTAAACTCATGGATATCTACAACACTCAAAGGAGTGGGAAATTGAAGCGAAATTGTCAATTGTGACTTTGAAAGATAAAGTAGAGGCGCTAGAGGCAATCGCCAATGTGTTAGATGACTTGATTGCCCATCTCTCCGCCTTTTCCCCACCTCCTAACAAAATTATTAACACCCCTGCAAAACCAAGTCCCTATCCCAATAACAGAGCCACTAAAAAATTTTGGTTCTTCTATATATATGGAGTTTGTAGCCAATGTCTGAAAGAAATGTTAATTTTTTTTTTTTGGGTCTAAAATGTAAATAATGTTAACATAATATATAATACGAACTCTTAAATCTATATACACCAAATTCTTGATTATCTTTATAAAATGCCAAATGAATATTTAATCATATAACTTATACGTTATAGACAAAGTCCTTATAAACAAAGTCCTTTCCTTTCACTAAATACAAATTAACCATTTCAATTAAAAATAATAATAAGCATAACAATAAAATATATTTAATAAAAAATAAAAGCGATCACTTATAATGATTATGCCTATGATCTTAATCACTATATATTTAGGCACGGAGTGGTGTATACCGTTTGGCAAGTGATGTGTACACAAAAGGAAATGTAAAAAGGAGATCTCAAGTTGGATTATCATCTTAATTTACTTTTACCCCATACTTGCTAACTAAAATTGTAAACACTAGTATAAACTTATTTTCTTATAAACATAAAAATTTATGAAAAAATTGAATTAATATGGTGAAAATGTCTTAGCACTTTTTGGAATAAAAAATAAATTTAAATGATAAAATTAAATTAATATATTCTTGAAATTGGAAAAGGAAATGTTTAAAGGAGTCCAGGGTAAATTAATATTCTTATTTTTTTTTGTCTAAAATGTAAATAATGTTAACATAATATATGATAGGAACTCTTAAATCTATATATACCAAATTCTTGATTATTTTTATAAAATGTCAAATGAATATTTAATCATATAACTTATAAGTTATAGACAAAGTCTTTATAAACAAAGTCTTTTCCTTTCACTAAATACAAATTAACCATTTCAATTAAAAATAATAATAAACATAATAATAAAATATATTTAATAAAAAATAAAAGTGATCACTTATAATGAAGTTTAGAATTGATAATTATTTTGAAAAAGATTTGAATCAAATCTAAACAAAAATTAGATAACAAAATGATTATGCCTATGATCTTAATCACTATATACTTAGGTACGGAGTGGTGTAGATCAATTGACAAGTGATGTGTAAGAAAGGAAATGTAAAAAAGAAGTCTTAAGTTGGATTATCACCCTGATTTACTTGTACTCCATGCTTGCTAACTAAAATTATAAACACTAATATAAACTTATTTTCTTATAAACATAAAAATTTATGAAAAAATTGAATTAATATGATAAAAATGTCTTAACACTTTTTGGAATAAAAAATAAATTTAAATGATAAAATTAAATTAATATATTCTTGAAATTGGAAAAGGAAATGTTTAAGGGAGTCCAGGGTGAATATATAACATTTTATTATAAAAAAAAAACTTAAATTTATTTGGGCTATATATCCATGAATCCATGTAAATGTCCACATACCGTTGTACCTACCCACTTAAAATCCCTACTACATTGTTCTTTTTGTGAAGTATAAAACTTAATTTAATGGTATGTAATTCAATATTTGATCTACGCATCTCATCACCTAATTGGTGAAAGCGATCTCTCACTACCTACATACTTAATGTTCCTTCGACGTGTAGTTTGTTGGCAGTTAGTTGGATTGAAAACCATTTAATTTTTCACAATTTCAAATATAATGATTATCAAAAGTGAAAACACTCAACATATACCATGAAAATAAAGTTACAATGTCAAATATAAATGAGTAAAATCAATATAATCGATTGTTAAAAGTAAAATATCCCCAATAAAACATCTTGATAATCAATAATTTGTTTAACGAATATAATAAATATGGTGAGCAAGGTTGTACTTGAATTCTTGAGTTTTTTTATTAAAAAGAAATTGAATATATATAATAATAATAATAATAATAATAATTTATTTTAAGGTTACGATCAAGTCAACACACCAAATTGGTGTATGAGACCCCTTTGTTTGTGGGATAAGGGATTCCCCTCCGCCCAACGATTTGACTGGTAAAGTTTACGAAGGTATATATAATCAATCAATCCATCTATCCATCCATCCATCCGATTACTTAAAAATAGTTTAAAGATGTTGAATAGTTAGGAGTTTTCAGTAGGGCAAGGTTCAATTCTTATGAGAGTTGCTTAACCTGGAGCCATGGGGACACCTTGAGGTAGTGGTTGAACATGTGGTTGCTTCCAAAGATATTATAGATATTGTGACTTGTCAAATCCTGCTAGCACAATTCGATAACATCCAAAAAATCGAACCATGTTAAGGGTTGGTGTAGCCCAAATTATATGCTAGTTGGGTACCATCCCCAGGTGATTTTGAGGGCTTAAATGCCCCTAGGTCGCAGTTTCTTAAACCACGTGCTAAATATAAACCTTAATCTTAATCTTCACCCTTAATTACAAATTAATTTTTCAATTTTATGTATTTAGTGTATTTTTTCATATTAAACTAAATCTTTTATTTTAGAAAAGCAAAAAAACATAAAATTGTATGTGATTTTTTTAAAGGTTAAGATAAAAATTAACATGTAACAAAAGTAATTAACCTTAAAATATACAAAAATGAATATTCAAAGTGAATTCTTTTAAATTAAAAAGATAATAATGATGGCAATGGTTAATATCAATTAAGATAAACTTTGATTTATCCTAAGGAATTAATTAGTTTGCTTTATAATATTATTTCTTTCTAAACTTGAAAAGGTTGGAGATAAATTTTCCTAAATATCTACAACTTTGATGAGGGTTAACAATTCAACAAGGTCATTGTTATTACAAATATTTTGAAAGTGAGATCTAATGTGGACATATGTAGGCATTTTAAAAGAAAGTGATTTTTGTCCTCCACCTTCTTTAAAATATCATAAAGATGACAGATTGGCTTTTTAGGAATTTTCCAATGCCATGTTTCTTATTTTAGCAATATTGAATTTCTTATTTAAGTTGGTTAAAATAGAAAGATACTTTTGATCTTCTAGAATGGGGTTAATAACCTCTTTATAATATCTTGATTTTATTTTTTCATCCATTTCTTTATTGCACCATAATTTCTCCTTAAATTTAGATGTGATAGTATTGGTATCAATATTATGTGGAGTGACCTCCTCCTTTATTCTCCAATGATTTAGCCAAGACTTAGCATCTTTATGTCATCCTCCCTTAAGTTGTAGGTGACTTTGAGTAGAGTTTGAAGAAATATTAGGAAGCCTCTTGTCTTTCATGCTAGTTGTTGTATGCTTATACATTAGGTATATGATCATAGCCATACACTAAATGGGGGAAAAACTTGCATAAATGAGGAGGATAGGATATAGTGTATTGTGTTTAATTTGAGATTATAAAATATAAAAAATAAAATAAATTAGATTTGCTCGATCTTCTTCCATGATTCTCTAGAGATGTTGCAGCCCCAAACTTCACATCCATATAAGATAACATGAATGATGAGAGTCTCAAAGAGGAGTTTTGTTTTTTTCCTTTGTTTTTTCCCATAACCATAAGTCCATTTATCTACAGTTATTTTAAAGACCAACATAGGCTTTCCACCCTCCATTTGTCCTTTTCTCAATGCTACATTTCTATGAAGGTTGAATCCAAGATATTTGTATGAATTAACTTCCTCGAATTTGTTATTATCATACACAAAATTAGCATAAGTGATCTTTCTGGATTTGAATATAATAACCTTGGTTTTGTTAGTGCTTACTGACATACCTGTGATATAACAAAAATCCTTAATAATTCTTAGTTGCTTCTTAAGATCATAATGATACCTCGTCATAAGAATAATATTGTTTGTGTAAAGAATAAGGATGATCTATTCCAACTAATGCCAACACATATTGTTTCTTCCAAGCATGCTTCTAACTTGTCAATGTAAATACCAAAAAGGGTAGGGGATAGGGGACAACCTTGTTTAACTCATATATTACAATTAATTTCTTCATACAAACACTTAATGTTTCTTAACTTAGCAATAACATTCTCATACAACCTTAATGCAACAGTTCTCAGCTCAGAAGGAACTTTTAGCTCTTCTAATATATTCCAATGGTTAATAATTAGGCACCCTGTCAAAAGCTTTCCTAAAGTCAACAAAGCAACATAGAAGATCTATTAATTTTAATATTATGACATTTATCGGCAACAATCCCAACCATAACTAAGTGGTATATGGTTGAATGATAACTTCTAAAACCAATCTAGCCATTATAACTTTTTCCACAACTTCTTAACCATGTGTTAATCTTCATTTTTAAAATAATTCAATATTGATTGGCTAAAAGATGACTAATCATAATGATATTATAATTTTATGAGTTTTTTTTTATCCCTACTTATAAAAATAGATATAATTACATTTTGAATCCATGGCTTAGGAAAATCTCTCTTAACTCCCAAATTAAAGAGCTTGTGAATGTGAGGAATAAGAACATGTTCTCTAATTTTTAGGATTTATACTTGATAACCTTTAATACATTTGGTTTTCTCAATTACAAGTCATTTAACTTTATATTCTATGTCTTCTAAAATAAACACCTATTAAACATTGCAAAATAAATATATAAACTCAATATTTACAAAAATACCTTATAATGTAAAAATTTTGACATTATGTAGATTAAACACTAGTCCATTAAATTTATAATGTCCCTACCAAATGAAATCATAAGTGTGTACATTAGTCCATTCAATTTATAATGTCCAAATCAAATGACATGTATAATTCATAATGTGTATTTAGTACATTCAATTTATAATGTCCAAATAAAAAGACATGAATAATTCATAATGTGTATGATGATTTATAAGGTAAAATGATTATCCAACAACATGAGGAAGTAATGAAAACAAAAGAAGTTATTCATAACCAATTGAATTTGAATAAAGTGTGTTTGAATTAGAGTGGCTTTGAAATGAGTGATTTTTATGTTAAATTTTGGTTATTGAGTATAGGTTTTGAAAGTCATTAGTGATATTATGTGATTCATTTTGTTAATTTCAATCTCACTTCTTCATTCATGTGAGCGTCACCCACTTTAATAGGTGTTAAGTGGAATATTCAAATTCATAAGAGTATATTAGTCATTATTATTATTATTATTAATAGGACATGGGTCATGCATTAATGATTTAGTATATACATATAATCCCAAAAATGATATTTCATATGTTTATAGGTAGATAATCCCAAAAATCATATTTCATATGTTTATAGATAGATAATCCAAAAGATGATATTTCATTTGTTGGATCCTAGGAGCCTCAAAAACACAAATAAAATAATCAAATGAGTTTTGGATTAATAATTTATAGGCATAATGCTTGTCCAAGGTTTTGAAAATTGAATAGCAAGATAAGAAGACTTGAGTCTGAGGGGCTATCCATGGTTAAGCATATTTGAAAAAGAGAATCATTAAGATGGGTAACCTTTCAAGGAAGTCTTAGTTCTAGGGCGTAAGTCTGAAAGTGATTATTGATACTATGTCTTACTCTACACTATACCCAAATAATATTGAAAAACAAAATCCATACATTGGACTGCGTACAACCCCAAAGATTAAATAAAATAGTTAATGAAGGTAGAAATAAATAATTCACAATGTATAATACTTGTTAATGTTTTCCATATTAGATAGTAAACTAAATAAACTTAACTAGGAGAAAATCTCATAATTAAGTATGTTTAAACCAAAAAAATCTTAAGATAACTAGCATTCTAATAAATCTGAGTCTAATTAATATTATGTAATTTATTTATTGATATCAATCTCACTTTTTCACATACAAATCTCAAAAATAATATAAACTAATATATTTGTAGATAAATATTTTATAATATAATATTTGTAATTCAATATTTTATAAATAATTTTAAGGAAATCCCTTATTCATGTGGTTTTCCACACAAGTAAAAAACAAATGGAATATAATGAGAATTCCACTTTGTGGAATATTGAGAATAGAGATTAGGAATGATGGATGGTTTGTCACTAGATGGAAGAATTGGTTTTTACCAACTATAGAAGAATTGGTTTTGTACCAACTATAGGTATACTATATTTGGAGGTAGTAGATGGAAGAATTGGTTTTGTACCAACCATATGTAGAGGTGGTAGATAGAAGAATTGGTCTTGTACCAACTTTTTCTGATTAAGTTTGTATATAAAGGCAACAATTCAGAAACCTATAAAAAATGGTTCACATGATAGTAGGTGGTCAAAACCTCAAATCCAATACCTCAATAGTGAGTGGTCAAAACCTCAAATCCATTGTTACATCAACTTGTTGAGGTCATAAATCCTCATTTATGATAAAAACTCTTGCAACTTATGAAAACCCTCAAGCCCCGTGATATTAAAAGGACTAACAACATGGTGTGACATTAACCCCAAGGATGGATGGTTTAGATAGCAACATGGTGTGACATTAACCGATGTATGGTTTAGATATTGTGAAAGGGTTATATATATATATACTATATATATATATATATATATATATATAGAATGGTTTAATTATTATGGAGGGTTTTTCAAATTTAATTGGTAGTGGTATTTTTAAATTTGTAATGCAATTATATATATAAAAAAAAGTTGGTGGGAAATCTCAAAGCATTTTTTCGCATTTTATGAATAGTATATGTGTGTGAGTATTTTTTGTAAGGAAAACCTTGTTGAAATTTTTTTGAATATTTCCACGCATTTCATGGATGGTACCCAATGTAAATGCACTGGTATAACTTATGGTGCTTGACTTGATAGGGACACTAAATGAAGCATGTGACAAAGGCATCCAACCTAGAAGATTGACTTAGAGACCTCTTTCATAAAACTCAAACCACTCTAAACACAATTACCTCTGAGAACTAATACCTCAAAATGAGAACTATAAACTTAAATATCTTTAGTTTTCTTATTAAAACCTTAAAACCAACCTCAAAAAAAATGTTTACTATTAGTATCACCCTTTTTCTAGTAAGGTTAAAATTATAATTTTTTTGAAACTATGACCTTAAAAACCCTTAATTTTTCTTTAAAAACCATAAAATCACTTTTTAAAAGAAAAAAAAAAGTCACTATGTTTTAAGGGTTAAAATTATAATATTTGTAAAACTATGTTGGTGTAGTAACATCACATCTAGGAAAAAATGCAAACAATGTAGCAGAGCTCTATGGTTTGGTGAAAAGCGTAAAACTAACACATCAATATGGTTTCAACAATCTTATAGTGGAGGGAGACTCCTCAATTGTCATTCAAGCCCTGAAGAGAATTCAGTGTGGAGCAAATCCTAATTTGGTATCCAATAATTGGCGCATTTATGCCAAATATCAATAGATTTTAGAGCTAGTGGGTCTCATCCCTATCATTATTCCCTCCCACATTCGTTAGAAGGCCAATGTTCTACTAGATCATCTAATCAACGAAGGAGTGAGATTGCAAGCAAAATATATTGAGCTACCTTGATACGAAGGAATTCCAGATTAGCTCCGTAAAGAATGCTCAAAGCTCAACAACTTAGACAATGACTAGCCAAATGGGAATTCTAAATCCAGTTACATATATGCAAAGATGCCCTAGCGATCTACTATGCCAGGCTTGTGAGACTAAGTCAACTATGTTATTGTCTTTTTTAACTTTAGTCTATTGATATTTCTTATGTTTTCTATCCCTATATTAGTGATGGATTTTATTTTTTAGGAACACATGACAAAGTTATGATAACTAGTTACAATTCTAATATGATAGAGAAAACAAGGATGATATTTGTTTTCTAACATTATAGAGAAAACAAGCATGATATTTGTTTAGTCTGTGTGGCATGTTTCCAACATGGTAGTGAAAATACTCTTTTTTTATGATATTAATATAAATACATTTAACTTACCAAAAAAAATTATTATTTTCATTTAATTTTATTTTTTTCTATTTCCATTGAAAAAAAGCTTCTTATATTCATAGAATATACATGTTCTGAACTTACAAAACTTCCTTAAGAGGATTTCATCCTGACAGTTACAAAAAAAATCATGTAACTACAACCGCCTTTATGTTCTATTACCTGGAAAAACATTCAGTACTTTTTGGGTTTTCCTTGTATCTTTTCCAACCTTTCCTTTGAAGAATGACAATTGAAATTTCATTTCTTATGTTTCAGTCCCTTCAAAATGCTCATAGTACCCGAAGGCTCCTTTTTGTAGTTGTAGAGATTATTTCGAGAGTTTGCCTCCTTTTACATTTAGTTCTCTTAGGACATGTCGAAAAGAAATCCATTCAAAGGATTGGAAGGAAAGTCTGATGTCTCGCATAATATTGGTCAGGTTGATAGTCTGAATAGAGAGTTTTCCTTTTTCCTAGTCGATCACCAGTTTAGAGTCTCCCATGACCTGAAGCTTCCTGATGTCCTATGTTTTGTTGTCTCTAGGAGAGTCCATAAATCTACAATTTCATCTTTATTGTTGGAACCCCCTCCTGGAGCATACCTGATATTAATGTAATGATTTTGGTTTAATAATAAAACCACACCAACTCCAATTGAGGGAGGGTATCCTTGGCTAGCTATGTCAAAATATCCCCATGGGATGGAGTAATCCAAAAAAGAGGAGGGAACCCGTTGTTTCGTATTTTTCTGATCCTCTATGGTTTATGTTGCATGTGCCAGTGTTAGGGTTGTAATGACTTCTGGCGACATCCATTAATATTTAAAAAGTGTTGCATTGTGAGCCCACCATAAAAAAATTTCCATGATGCACAGTAGTCCTACACAAAAATTTAGAAATATGTCATGTATCTAGAGCTTGTATCATTCCTCGAGAGATGGATTACTCCAATTTTCTCCTGCTTTTATCTTATCTTTTAAATCCAAGGCAATCTAACTTGCAAAGGGGCATGAAAAAAAATCGATGAAATGTGGTTTCAAAGTTTTGTTTGCAGAGTACACAACGGTTTGGATCGTGCCAGTTCCTTTTTTCCAGATTATCCCAAGTCAACATTTTATTGGACAGGGCCAGCCACATTAGGAGTTTACAGCATAAAGGGGCCTTAGATTTCCATAAAGTCTTCCATGACCATTGTGGTTGGACATTTTTCCTTTCTTTTTGCCAGGCTTTGTATCCTAATTTTGTTGTGAAGGAATTGTCTCTCTAGTTGTGGACCAACATAAGGAGTCATCAACATCTTGGGAGAGCATGACTATATTTTCGCATAATTGTGATAGAAAAGAGTTCCATTCAACTTGAAGGGATTCCGGGAGACCTAAGAAAGTCATGTCTTTCCAGCTTGCTCATCCTTGAGGCTGAGGTAACCCAATGCATACATCATGGAGAGGGTGTATGTTGTCGGTCCGTAAGGATTGGATGAGGGGCGGGGAGAGTCTAAAGTTGTTTCTTGCTCCCAACCATGGGTCTTCTCCCACCCTGATCTTTTTTTCGTCTCCATTTTCCCAAACCACCCAATCTCCTACCAGGGGGGAAGCTTCAACCAGAGCCTTCCAAACTATGGATCATTTTGAGGACTTGTTCAATTGTCTGAGCCATTCGATGATTGTGAGGTTGGGGAAATATTTAGAACACATTACTTTGATCCAAAGTGAGTTCCTTACTAGTAGCCTCCATTGGTTCCTTCCAGCTAAAGAACTGACGAAGAGTCGTATATATTTTAATCCCCAACCACCGAAGGATTTTGGAGTTGAAAGGGTGGACAATTTAGTTAAGTGAATTCCCCCTGAAGCATTGTTGTCGGTCCATAAGAAATGACTGCTGAGTTTTTTTATCTTATCCAGAATACCTTTAGGGATGGTTGCAATAGAGTTCTAGTAAACTGGAATTCCTTCCAGAACAGACGTCAGAAGGACTAGTCTGCCACCTCAAGAAAGAGTTTTGTGGACCCATGAGTCGATTCTTGATTCCACCTTTCGGACTAACCAGACCCAATCATATTTTTTGTACTTTTTTGGCTTTAGGTTAAAGCCTAGGTATTTCACCCCCTTGTCCAAATATTTGTTTTGGACAGGCAAAATGCAGAGAAAAGAGGTAACTCCAGCCTTTGAGAAAAAATTGGTTAGTAAACAGGAATTATCAAGGTTAATCTTCATACATGTCGCCTTACAGAAAAGGTCTAGTACTTTCGAAAGGGAAGACACATCCCTCAAGGAGCCAAAGATGTTGACCCAGATTTCATCGACGAAGAGAAGGTGTGAGACCATTTGAGAGGCTGTCACTTTTAAACCTCGTAAGCACCCTTATGTTCTGGCCTCTTTTAACAGTCTCCTTAGGGTTTATGTGATGATTAGGAAAATGAAGGGGGACAGGGGACAACCTTGGCGAAGACCTCGAGAGGCTCTGAAGAAGTGCAAGGGAGATCTATTTATCAAGATCGTGAATGAGGCACTATTGAGGCACCCCATTATCCAATTTACCGATTTGAGATTCATTCCCAGTTTAATTAGGACTAGTCGTAGAAAAGTACAGTTTACATAGTCAAAATATTTTGACAGATCTAGCTTGAAGAAAGCAGCTTTAATTTTCATTTTTTTTTACTGAATGTAGAGACTCTTGTGCTAAGGCCACTACAGCGTGAATCTGTCGATTTTGGAGAAAGCCAAATAGTTCATCACCTATTATCTTACTGAGGAGGGGTCTAAGTCTGCATGGAATAATTTTTGTAATCAAATTGTAGGTCACATTGCAACAAGAGATTGGGCGGCAGTCTTCAAGTGATTTTGTGTTCTGCTTCTTTGGAATGAGACAAAGGAACGTTGAGTTTAGTGGACCGTAAATTCTTCCAATGGATTGAGACTCTTTGATCATGAGGAGTAGGTCTCTTTTAAGAAGTCATAGAAGAATTTTAAAAACTCCGTCAGAAACTCGTTCAGTCCTGGATTTTTTCCACTCATCATTGAGAAGAGGGTTTCTCTTACCTCTTCTAAGGAGACTTCTTTTAGAAGGAATTGATTCATTTCTTTGGGGAAAAAGGGATGGAATTTGTCCACCGCTTGAAGGATTTCTTGGATGGGGCATCCTTCAGGGGCTGAGAAAAGGGATTCAAAGTAGCAAGGCCTAGTCTCTGCTTTTTCCAGAAAGGAGTTGACCCAAATTCCTTCTTCATTTTTGAGTTCCCAAATGGTATTTATATTTCGTCTTTGGATGGAAAATTTATGCAATAATTTAGTGTTGTTGTCCTTGCCTTTTAGCCAAAGGTCCCGAATTTTGAGTATCCATTCCTCTTCTTCATGTTTTATCCATTCATTGCATTTTTTCTCCATGCACCTTAATTCTTCCAAGAGATATGGGTTGAGGGGTTCCTTATCCAATCTGGTTCCAAGTCAGGAGAGCTTGTTTTCGATCTCAGAGATCTCATTTGAATTTTTAGCTTTCCATTTTGGGATTCAGTTCTTTATTTTTTCTTTGGTTTTCTTCAGGTTTTTCTCAAATTGTATCATTAGGGGCTCATTATTGTCAGCCTTTAGCTTCTTCCAATTTGAGGTTACCATTTTTTTAAAAAATGGGTCGTTGAACCACACTTTGTTGACTTTTAAGGGCAAGGGGGGGTCATAAAATTAGTGCTCCATCTCAAGGAGATAGGTTGGTGGTATGAAATCCCTCCTTCTTTCACTTTGGATAATAATCTTAGTTCCTTCTCCAGAAAATTTTCAGATACCAAAAATCTATCAAGTCATTTCGCAACTTCGTCTCTTCTTGTTCGGAAGTTTCTCCACGTCGGTGAGAGATATTCTAGTAAATAAATAAAAGAATCCTATTTTTCATCCCTCTTGATCCAAAAAGGATCCATAGAAGGCTAAGAATAACTCAAAACTCATAGA
>CBVK0101368858.1:0-18190 GCA_900067695.1 Picea abies | reverse complement strand
TTGATACAATCTTTTTAATTCCTCACAACACCCTCGTGTTTCCTTCTTTTTATTCACATTCCAAGGTATTTTCATGGAAGTTCAATCTTGCTTTATGAACGACCAACCAGTACATGCCTATCAAAAAATAATATGATCCTAAGGGTAGGATGTTTAAGGTTGCTTGTGTATGCAATCCACTCATTTCAAATGAGCATGCCTCTATTACTTTGATTACTTTTCTCTTAGTTTGTGTAGCTAACTGAAGAAACCCCACTTTTGTGTGTTTCTTCCTATGTAAAGGACATGTTTCAATAACTGTGGGAAAAACATATCTAAAGTTAGAACTAGGTTCAATCAAAATAGAAATTGGTTTTCTTGTAATTATACCTTCCAACTCCACCATAGAAGCTTGGTGGTCTTCTTTCCAATTCTGAACATCTGCATAAATTCTTGACACACTCCTGGCCAAATAATTTAATGTAGTAGCCTCCTAGATACAGTAAACCCTTTTCCTTCCATGTTGTTTGTGAGGTAAATCTCTCAAAATATGTGCCTCTCCACAACCCCAACACTGTAGAAGTCCTTTATTATACTCCTCTACTTTTTGTCTTACCTACTCTGCTCGCCTATTCCCACTTTGATATGGAAAGTTCTATTGGGTCATACTTCTACTTGGATGATCGAACTGAGCGCCTTTCTTCATATACTTATACTGGGATGTTTTAAATCCCTTCCTCTGAAATATAGGTTTATCCTTCCTCTTCCAATCGTTAAGAGGATCTTTCCTATGCTTGGATTGGTCATATCAACACTCAACCTTTATGATAGTATCTTCCAAATACGTAGGCTCATCAAACTCAATCTTATCATGATAGGACTGTGGTAATCTATTGAGGAAGAGTTGAAACCTTTCTTTCTCATCCTTGAGGTAAGGAACACACCTCAACAACTCTAAGAACCTCTTGGCATAAGCATCCATGGTAAGTTGCCACAACTTGTGTTCATGGAACCCCTTAATTTTATCATCATAGTACTTATCTGATAAATATTCCTTCCTCAAATATTTCTTGAACTACTTCCATGTTAAATTTCTTTCTTTCAATCCCTTAATTTCCTTGAGGTCCTCCCATCGTATGGAAACTCCTCCATTCAAATTGAAAATGGTTATCTTTGGATTTGTATTTTCCAAGTAATTATGCACTTGAAAATGCTTCCTTAATCCCAACATCCAGGCCTTGACTTCTTCTCCTTTCTTGGTTTATCCATAAAAGGTAGTTGGATTAGCCTTCTTGAAATCTTATATCATAGAACTATGTAAATATATATTCTTCTTATTCTTGGGAACACTTGACCCGATGCCACTGTTGGACAATTCCTCTATAGTGGTATTTCCACTAGATGACTTTGTGGAAGTATCCACACTATTTTTTCTTCTCCTATCATATCGATGCCTTCTCTTGGAAGAAATTCCTTCCACATTACTATGACTTCGTTCATTCTTTAGGACATCAGAAGGGATCTTCAATTTCTATGACTATTATAGTCTTGCATTACTAATGGATGGAACTTTTTATAAATGTTTTTGAATATCAAATAGACTCTACAATAATACTGCCTTTAACTCTACTTTCTCAGCCTAAGCTATCATGAGCCTTTCATTATCTTCTTTTAGACTTTTTATTGTGGCTACCAAATCTAAAGGGGTTTCCCTGTCCCTCCCACCATTATATTTCTCATCTCAAAAGTATGAGGTGTCCTCCATACTACGCTACACCCTTCATTTTTGTCTCCTTTTCAGTATGTCCTACATGATAAAATAATGAAACACTATTAGCATTTACATTTCAAAATTATTGACACAAAATTCTTGTCCTTGTGAAACATCTATTTTCTTTGACAATCTCGAACCATGACTCTATTCCTGTTTATCAATCCTACTCAAAATTATTGTTAGCACTCATTAGCAAAGTTAAACCATTCAAAAATAGAATATACAATTTCATCATGTAAAGTTCTCTTAACCATTCATTCATCCCTGGTGACCCATTCAAGCCTAGAGTTTGAAAACCTCTTTGATACCACTCTGTAACACACCTAACCCCCCTAAATCTTTCTTAGGTGGGTGGGATGTCAAAATTCCTCTTCCACTAAACTTTGAGTCTCAGGTTTACACCCTTATTCTAACTTCGTACTGTGTGGCACGAAAATGGATGTATTTTTTTTCATATACACCACAATGAAAAGTTGTGTGTGTGTGATGTGGCCATGACAAGTCCTCAGAATCACCACCCTTTCTCTCTTAGAAAATCCTTTGGCAAAGATGCAATTACACAGACCAAGGAATAAATCCCTTGATCGAACAACTATGAATTACTCAGCTCGTTTGGATCAACAATAAGATGTGAGTATGGTTCTCTTCCCTTCAGGAATCAAGATTACACAACTCACCATCCATTGTCCCAATTAAATATTTCCAAAAACTCAATTCCTGATAGATCCAACTATCATCGAGTTGGAAAATCGACAATTACGATTCACTCAATACCTTAGGATAAAGAGATAGCTAAAACCTCTCCTATTCTCTTCCCAACAATTGGCCATTGGGGTCTATGGGAAATTCTACGGCTATGATCTTATCAGGCTGCCTCACCCATAGATCAATGCTCTTTGCCCATTCGGGCCTCGTCCATCAGAAAGTGCCCACTCTTCTTCTTCATGAGAATTCTCGAATGATCCTTCCCAAATTAGAAACACTCTGATGGATTTGACGGTCTTCAGACCCTCACATCCAAAGGTTAAAACTCTGTCATATATCACATCCTCTTGGTGGTTAACTACAAATACCACTATGACATGATTCCTTCTTTGGGATGGATCATTGCGAGATACAATAGCTCAAACTCCATCAAATTCAACACCGACAGATCTACAGATATTCCTTATTCTCGAGATTTTGGCATTGTGTTCTCCTCAGCGGAAACTCCATCTGCTCCTCTTCCTAGACCTTCCTTAACTCTGCTCTTATGACAATATTTTTGGCTTATCACTTGATGGATCTATAGTATCAATCTCATTGACCTATCCTCCCGATAGATGGACGATTCACATTGTCTCGAAAATTCCCCATCAAAATCTCACTATGGTCTTGTACCTAAAGACTTTGCCTTTTGATAGGCTTGTTTTGGAGCATGTATCTTCGATGAAAGGTCGAGATCTGATATCCTCAATGAATTAATGACTTTAATTTACTTTGGGTTTAAACAAGGATTCTAACTCGGCTAAGGATTGCATGTATCTTCGATGAAAGGTCGAGATCTGATATCCTCAATGAATTAATGACTTTAATTTACTTTGGGTTTAAACAAGGATTCTAACTCGGCTAAGGATTATTTATGAACTTACCAATCTGACGGTATTCCCAAACACCTTCTTTCAAGGGATTTAAATTGAATCCTTTAGGCTTTTAACCCACTTCCTCAATGCATAGGGAACACTCTACAATGAACCCCAAGTGAAGGTTTTATATCCTGCAAACTTTCCATTTCAAGACTAAGTAAAACACATGGTTATCAACCTTCACTACCCTCCCATAGACAATTTCAGAGTTAATTCATTAACATTTTAAGAGGATATTGTGTTAATCCATTTTAACTCATAATTAATATTCATTCATAATATTTAGACTATTAACATGAACATAATATAGTTTACAACCATTGAAAAACATTCAATAGATGTATGGGGAGAACATTTATCTGTTCAATGATGTCTCCACCAACCAATTGACTGAGGGTGAATTCCTCTCCACCAAACCATAGGCTATGTTGCACTTGCCTTTTTGCAACAAGCCACCCCTGTGCCAGGACATGATACCACTAGGGGACTCTCACAGGTTAGTTAACGGATCAAGGAATTGGTCAGGAAGGTTACTATCCTTCACTCCACTAGTACAACTGAAAGCCCTTCTTCCCACTGACCTTAGGGCCTCCATGATTTTATCAGGCACCTTTCGAGTTGGACTTCCTCTGCACAAGAGAGTATATTTTTTGCTACACAGTCCCTGACACCCTCCCCTTACTAGTGTCAGTTTATTTCCAACAAACACCAAGTCACAACCCTCTTTGATCTAGTCTGAATATGGGTAATCTCTATGCTAGGGTGACCATTGACGTCTTGGGTAAGCTTCCTATTTTCCTCAAGAAAAATTCCTAGTTTCTTTCTATTACTCATGTCTACATGCATGAGATCTGTCCGCTCATTCACATTACCATTTGTTTATGAGACTGACGAATCATCTACGGCATGGATGTTTTGTTTCTCTTTGTGTATTAGGTGTCATGTGTGTCCTCCTCTTACCTTTTCCTCCACTAGAACATTCTCTCTGTTACTCAGAATACCCACTTTCTTCTGTCAGAAGCCAACTCCCAAGGGTTAAAAATCCTGAATCAAAGGGGTAACATTGTGTACTTCTCTATGACAGTGCATTCGACACTTCACTCTTCCAAGAACAAATTCCAAAGACAATTATAACTACTTCAACTACCTGATCTAAATGCCATTAACGTGTTCCTTGTGGTCAAGGTAAACAAGGTACTCTGGATAGGTTAAGCATTCAAGGTTATGTAGTTGGATTGTTGGAAAAGCTTCCTATTTTCTTCATTAAAAATTCCCAACTTCCCCCTCACTAGCCCCCACTCATGATATCATGGTCGATACTGCAAGGCTTCCCACAAGGCCTCCCTCTAAGTTTGGTGTTTTTATTATCATAAACAAGATTAAAGTCTTCATGAATCATAATGCATGATTTATTAAACATAATTATAGATTTAAGGAAAATAGAGCATTAGAGTTGAAGTCTTATTTAATATATGAATTAGTTTTCATTTTTCATTAGTCCCCCTAACACTGCAAGACATTTTGTTTAACGTTTTAGCAAACTTCATTTTTTATCATTTTTTATCCAAAGTTTTATGTTTGAGATATTATTTGGCCTCATATGGAGTTCTGTGTTCAGTGGTTCTCCTACTTCTACTTCTTCCCTAGGAGAATGCATGAGCCATGTCTACACGTCACCCCCTTTCACTGCTTTTCACTATTCACTTTCACACCACCACCATAACTATTCAGTAAACCTATTTTCAATTTCACTATACCATCTTACTAGCTTCAGTGTACCAACTTTGATTCCCCGAGTACATACATAGGATTATACCAGCTTACTAGCTTCAATGTACCAGCTTTGATTGGATGAGTACATACATAGGAGATCATGTTAGCAGGAATTGAATATTTTGTGGCTCAATTTCAAGGAGAAATACAACAAGGCGAAGAATTCCAATGACACAGAAATGGAAACACAACAGAAACAAAGCATCGCAGATTATAAGTTTCTAGTGCACATCTTCACCTTTTCTGACCACCACAGTACTTGCATCGTCGGATTGAAATTCAATGAATTCTTCATTTTAGCTTCACCATATAAGATTTTTGTTTTCAATAAAGACTTTATAAATTCATTTACTAATATGAATTCATCTGGAATATTTAGCTGGGGAGAAAAATCCGAAATATACAGCTCCTACATCTCTCCTGCCCTCAGTCCCTTTGTGGCTTGGCCTCATTTTACCTTTCAGTTCAGCATTGTATTCTCCTTCTTTGGGGCTCTCCTGGCCTCAGTCCCTTTGTGGCTTGGTCTCTCTTTACCTTTCAGTTCAGCATTGTATTCTCCTTCTTTGGGGCTGCAACCATGGCCTGCATGCTCTTCTCCAGCTGCAATGTGTGCCCTTCTCTACATGTAAATCCCTCTGCCCCCTCTCTAACTTGGGCAAACCCTATGTTACATTATTTATCAAACTCTTGACCACTAGCTAAAAATTTAGAAGAATTTTAGTTATCTGTTGGTATGCATTACTATAATATGTTCTCACATACCATACCATTTTAATATCTGAGAAAGTACTTCAAAAAAATAACACATTGCCAAAAAAACAGGCTCTTTGGTTGTCAACAAATTCGCTAGAAATTAGCCCATTAATGGAAAAAAATGGGACAAAAGTCGTTCTCATAATTTTTTCAACAAAGAATCCACGAGGCTGGAGACTAAAACTCTTGGAAAAATCTGTCAAAAATGGCTGGAATACATAATCTCTATTTATTTATTTAGTTTTTGATAAGATGCTTCCTCTTATTATGATGAAGCAAGCATGCTCTCTTCCCAATATAGGAATACTACAGGGAAGTGTATGGAATACTGTCCTCCCAATATAGGAATACTACAGGGAAGTGTAGCTAGTGTAGGTAAGTGTAGCTAACGCGCAAGAGAATGCACTCTCTGGCTCTTCCATTATTCACCCATAGCCACCCCTAGACCAGTTAATTGCTCAGTTGCAAACTCTACACAAATTCATCCATGTAAAACATTGGCTTCTGCATAAGCAAGTGGTTGAAATGAATCCACAAGAAAATGAGATCTGTGAACAACTATTCCATGCCACTCATCATGATCTTCTTGTGGTTCTGGCAGGATAGTAATGACTATATACCTCTTAGACTCGAAATAAAGAAGGAAACTATGTTCAAGTAACCAAAAATGATGGTCATGCAATAATGACCGACTGATGTGGGCTTTGGCATAATGTCCAAATTATGACGCCAACCTGAAATTGATACTGTTCACTAACTTTTATATATGTTTTTCCGTTGATGTTATGAGAATCAAACGCTGGACATGGGTAAATGGAAAAGACACTGCGTGGAAGGAAAAATATAGAAAGCGCACAAGGTGGGATTTCTAAACACGTAATAAATTATGAGCGCTGAGTCATTGGAGTGAGACACGAATGCATGCCACTTTTCCTTTCTCGACACTTGCATGTGTTCTTCCCTGTATACCCTAATCGCTTTCACGCATGAAGTCATGCCAAATGTAGAGGGGAGCAGAGAATTGTGTCAAAATAATTAATTCCTAGATCTGAATCAGGATGCTGTTAAAAGCCCGAGTCACAATTTTTTAATTGTCATGGGACATGCTCGATAGGGAAAGATTCTATATTTGGTATTTGTGAGTTAAAAGTGTTGAGCCAACTGAAATCCTTATGCTTACGAATAATGCCTTGGCCTCTCTCACATGCTCGATGCAGGGCACTCGGAACTATATGAGGACAAAGAACAGATTTGAGGAAGTTCAAGTTCATGTGTTGCTCCTTGGAATGAGGAATAACAAAGGTGCATCTGTGAATCAATGAAATCACTCCAACGAGCCCTAGCACCAATTTCAGTGCATTTTTAGTCATTTATGTAGAGCGCCTGTGACCTCCATTGCTCTCTACAAACCTTTGGCTTGAAACCAACAATTTTGTGCATTTCTTCTGGGATAAAGATACTTCTGCACATGCATGCAACTGACCACCAAATGAATATTTTAATATTTGTGAATATGACCTCAACATATTACAAGCCTTTGGCTTGAAACCAACAATTTTGTGCATTTCTTATGGGATAAAGATACTTCTGCACATGCATGCAACTGACCACCAAATGAATATTTTAATATTTGTGAATATGACCTCAACATATTATTTATGGGAATTGAAATTCATTTAACTAATATTTTAATATTAATAAATATGAGCTAAACATATTATTTATGGGAATTAAATTTCATTTCTGAAATTTTCATTTTTGAATGAATATTTTAACATTAATAGAATATGAGCTCAACATATTATTTATGGAATTGAACTTCATTTCTGAACTTTCCTAACTCTAGTTCAACATATTATGGAAATTAAATTCTGATGAGAAAGATAACAATCATTCCTTCCAATCAAACAAGCTGAACTCAATGTAGCATATATACTTTAGTTTTTATTAATCACTACTACCTTACCTTATATATACTTATATATACTAGACATATTTTTCCTTGAATACTAAACTTTTTTCCTTCAAATAAATTTTTATATATTTGTTTTATTGTTTATTTATTTAACTGAACATATTAATTTTTATTACGAATCATATAGATACTAATATAGTAATTATAATCGACATAAATATTCTCAATATATAGTAATTATAATCGACATAAATATTCTCAATATATAGTAATTATAATCGACATAAATATTCTCAATATACTACACACTAAAATAAATAACTATAGAATTAGTACCGATTCTTTGACCTATAGTAGTTGACGAAAGACATGTAGAAACGAACCGGTTAGTAGTTAAAGTACAGGCGATGGGCATCAGTGATGGAAAGCATACTTTAAGAGTCCCTTCACATCTATATCTATTGTGCTTATAAATTAGAGACTTATTTTGTCATAGGAGCGTGACTTCTTAAAGATCGCTCCTACCGCTCCTCAAGCTTCAAGGTGAGACGGTAAAGCGAGGACAATGTTATGTATTCTTGTAATTACAATCCCTCTCTCTCTCTTTGAAGGCTGAAGGCAGGGATTTGTTTTCCTTTGCAGTTCCACTTGTTTTTATTATAGTTTTATATAGAGAATTGGCATGTGTGAACAACAGTAAAGAGGGGTCACTGGTAGTAGTGTTGGAGAGATAAATAGAGATAAATAGTTTCAAGGGAGGAACAGGTTGTGACAAAGTCACCGGTTTTCCCATTAGAAAATAAGTTTTTGGATATGGCTTGCCACTACAAGAATTGGCATTTGACATCATTTTTTATTTGGGTCTTGTAGTAGACCATCATGGGAGATGGGAATAAATAGGGTGAGGGAAAGGACTAGGTTAATTTTTCATTGGGAATGGAAAATGGTTTAGGGAATTGAAAATGTTAGGGATGGAGCTCATGTTAGGTTTAGGGTTAGTGTTATAAAAGGGTGTAAATCTATGTCTCTTATCGAATTTTCATGTTATAGTTAGGGAAGGGAGAAAGACTTATTCTAGAGTGGTTCTATCAAACATAACTACTTCTTTACAAAAAATAGTAAGCAACCCATAATTGAATTTAAGCTACACAAGTACATATTGTAGATATCTAATATGAAGTTGAAGGTAGAGCTTCGCGAATAGTTCAATAAACTACTATACAATTTTCCCTAGAGCTTGATGCAATTGCAACCACATGTAAATTAGATTAGATAAGTAAGATGGTGGATAAAAATTCCTTCTCAAGGCATGACACATGGCATGCCATATAGGTATGTAAGTGGAGTGTTGTTGGGAACCTATTCTTCATTTAACTACACATATATACCTCAATAGAATTTTGATGATGCTACCACCAAGATTGTGCAAGTCTCTCTAAATGGTTACCAACAAGAAAGAGGTGTTGCACTTAAATCCTAGCTAGGCAAGTCTAGATGAAAGTAGTAAGGATGAATATTTAAGAATCCAAAGCATCTCTATGAATATGTCCACCATACTTAGGTAATGATATTATGGTGTCTAGCTTGAAGTTGGATATGGAATCCCTAAGTTGAAATATAAGGGATTCAGTGAGAGTGCTGACTAATTACTAAAACACACTTGCAAACTAGGCTCTGTATCAACAAATAATTGATTGTTATCAATATCCATTGAGAAAGAGAAACACATTACGTAAGATATACAAGTGAGGGCCTATGTTATGTATTTCGATAGGTCTTTTGGGAATAAGGGCTTGTTGAGAGTTAAGGAGGGTGATGTAGCATAAGCAATAATAGTTGAGGTGGAAGGTAGCCTCTACAATCCCATAATACTGGTGATATAGCATAAGATAAATTCTTTGGGTGAGAGGCATACCTCTAGAAAAACATCAAGAATTAGCAGACCTTGACAAATGTTTAGGTCAAAGAAGAAGTGTGTTGCAAAATAGCTCATTGGTTGGTGCTAGTGTCCAAGAGATCCATCTGAAGAAGATAGATGGGGTGGAAGATAGACCTCAAAGAGCCCAAAAATATAATACATATGAATAAAGTAAGAGGAATATGGCATGTAGGGTGGGAGGATGACCTCTTGATAACCGAATGTATGATTGAAAAGGAATAGGGAAACATCTTACTCCTTTAATACCAGATGATTGAAAAAACCCAAATGCAAAACAAAATCTAGAAATAGGAAGAATATGAACTACCGATTATGATTTAGAGAAAAAATAGAGCCACGAGAAAACCTAGAAATTAAAATAGATCAAAATAGCTTTCACATTTCATCAATGAGGAAAATTCCCTTCTTGTAGGCTTACATATCTCTCCAAGTCAAAAAAACCTAATCTAAGGATGAACGCCACTTAAAGAATAGAAAATAATACTATATGCACATGCATAAATCTTAATGTTGGAAAGTGGTACCTTGGCTAAATAATGCCAAATTCCCATAGAAGGTTGCACCCTCAAGGAGGTCGCATCCCTCCTCTAAGTTCATCGACTGACTAACTTGTTGAACTAGATGATTTGCTTGAGTTGGATAGAATGATTCACCCTCAAGGGATGAGCTCTCCTCAATATATAGGCTGGATTTTTGGTTGGCTAGCTAATCTACGAGCAGTGCAATATATAGGCTGGATTTTTGGTTGGCTAGCTAATCTACGAGCAGTGCCTAATCTCTCCTTGAGTGATGGGATGGAGGAAAACACCCACTTTACATATCAAAAGGGAACACATCATTAACTACAAATAATATTTGTAAAATATTTTCTACCAAAATTCATTTTATCATGAGAGTAGTAGATCGTTAGTGCTTTATTATAGGCTCGTGATAGTAACAAAGCATTGATTCTCAATAACATTTCAGAAATATGTTGTATCAACATTAATTTTCTGATGAGAAAACTCGTGTATCATTGTGTATAAACATTATTTTTACCTTTTTTTCTTTTAAGATAAATAAAAAATATGTTGATCTACAATCCTATATTTAAAGTATTTTGTTTATTTAAACATTTTTCTTTAACTTTCCTCAATTTTTTTCCCAAAGAAAAATCATTATTTCTATTTAGAGATTGAATGGAGATTACAATGATAAACTATGCTTAGATAAATAATGAAGAATTTCATTTCTATACCATTCAAAAGTAATCCTTGGTCCCTCCTTTCAACAAACATTTCATAAATATTATGGAAGACACTTAATTAATTTTTTTACTCTTATTAAATTCCTTTCTCAACCTTATTTTATACTCATTTCAAATGTTATTGAGCAAACTTAACCATAAAATCGTGTTATATGTGTTTCTAGTTATTGATGTAGAGATGTACAATAGAATTATCCAACACACAAACTAAACAAATTAAATGACAATGCAAAAGTAAACATCCATAGTAGAATTACACACACAAGAAAACATCGAGCATAAACAACTACACATATGTGATCTTCTTTTTCACTAATAATACCTATGCCCTTGGGTCTTATTTACATTCAATAGAACCAAGCTCTAGAATTATCCACCCTCTCTCAATCTCCAAAGACCCAAAAATAATAGAGAAAAACACATTCATAAATTGTAGGAAAACAATTTGCTCATTGGCTGTGCAACTGAATAGTCTAAATCCCTTGAACAACCATTGGTTGGTTGATATTCTAATTTCTTCAATTATGTATGGTACCTTTTTTTTAATAATAATCATTGATGTGGCCAAAATATTGGACTATTTCTATGGTTAATGCTCCTCATGGAAGCAAGTTTATCCATGCACTTTTTTTGTCTCTTATGTTGTCAAGGAACGGTCCAAATACACTATGGGATAACCCCATGATGTCTCCTCTTTTGTATCCTTTTTTCAGCCGAGACTATTCAATTGTCCAACATAAAAGGAATTCATGAATAACAACATACTTAGGATGCATATTAAACTTTGGAAGAAAAAATTTGGATTAAAAACCAATGCAATCTTTGGCTATACACACTTGTATTAAAAATTAAAGTAACAAAAAATAAATTGAAAATAATGAAATGTGTAGGATAGCTTCTCTAAATAGGGATGCTAGTGCATTAGACTCCCACTAGTTGGGTAATTTTGATCGTCCTTCTCAAAATGAAGGTGAATAAAATTTACAAGTTGGATGCCTCTTTCTACCCATATCTATTGCAAATATCCTTCAATATATTGACCCAACACTTCTTTCCTCCAACACACTCTCTAGTGTTTCTTCTATTCCTTGAAATCTATCCCAAAATATTTCACTATGTCCCTTTCCTTTACCTCAATGGTGCTTACTACTTTACACCTCTCCCACTCAATGGTGCTTACTACCTCCCCATCCAACCTCTTAGGAAATATTCACAATTCTTTCTACGTTAACTACACATGTACACCATTCTCATCAATGTCAACTGTGTTATCAGTTGCATCCCTCATGGTCACATCCTCTATCTTCTCTACTGCACTTCCTATAAAAAAAATCAACACATAAAACAATATGGAAATGAAAAACTCCATTCTCTTAATTCTTGAAAAGGGTTTCTCCTATAGCTCTAATGTTCTACTCTTCATTTTCTTTCTCACACTACTTCATAGGTTCTTTTTTCCCCACTTCCTTCATAAACTCCAAGACTAGACTTAACATCACTTTTGCAACCTTCTCCACTTATTCATTCACTCATCCATTTTTGGAAGATGTAATTTAAACTTCATCCCATGATTTTTCAAATGATATATGTTTCCTCTTCTACCATGCATTACTCTCCTATGGAATTTCCATTCCCCTCCCAAAATAATATGACAATTGTCCATGGGAAAACATCACATAGAATGCTATCACTACATCTTCTAATATTAGGTTCTCTCCTTGTGACTTTATGCTCATCTTGTCACCATGACACTATATATGTATCTAGATGAGTTGTACACTTCAAATTTAAGTGATGAACAATTTAGCAGACACCAACTTTTTAGAACTACTACCATCAATAACCAAACTACAACACTTACAACCTATCTTTCATTTTTTTATAAATATATCCTTCCTTTCTTATGGATCTCTATCAATCTATTTTTAAACATATGAAAGTATTTTCATCATCATCAAAATTTTCCTTTTCTTAGACCACAATTCAATCACTTCACTTGATACACTATTATTGGTTCTACTCGGCGATATGAGTTCTTTCACCATATCTTTATTCTTCATTTGGAATTTTTAGAAACTTAAATTCCATATGTCCATAGTTTCCACATATAATGAAAATTCCTTTAATTTTACCTCCTATGTATCAACTAAAAACATTTTTTCATAAGAAAACATATGTAATTTTAATGTGGAATGTGAAGACTAGATTACATGTATATGATTAAATATAGATAGTAACACTGTTAGATTTCAAAACTGTAAATTTGTGAAATTAATTGCTAGCTACCAACATACTATAATCATAAACAATTGTTTATAATAAATGAAAAAATTACACATATACAACAATTAATTAAGTAAAATAGATCGATGAATGATTTCAAAATAACTAAATGAAACAAAATACATAGAGAAAAAATATATGTATTTCCTAAAAATATTTGTTCATTAATGAAATAGTTTTTTACATGAAATAGTGACTGAAATAGTTCTAACAATTGGCATGGCTTCCAACAAATAAGACATTTATGAGACCATATGCTATTCACACCAAGTTAAGCCAAGAATTATGAAGCCCCAAATAGTGTAGAGCTTTTGCAAACTACATAGTCAAATTGTCTAAAGGATATATGTATTTATGATAATATTAGTCATATAAAAATTTGAAGGAAATTTGTGAAATTGGTTGCTAGCTACCAACATACTATAATCATAAATAATTGTTCATAATAAATGAAAACATTACATATATACACCAATTAATCAAGTAAAAAAGACTGGTGAATGATTTCAAAATAACTAAATGAAATAAAATACATAGAGAAAAAATATATGTATTCCCTAAAAATATTTGTTCATTAATGAAATAGTTTTTTACATGAAACCGTGACTGAAATAGTTCTAACAATTGGTATGGCTTCCAGTAAATAATACTATGAGACCATATGCTATTCACACCAAGTTAATCCAAGCAATATGAATCCCCAAATAATATAAAGCCTTTACAAACTCCAAGGTCAAATTGTTTAAATGATATATGTATTCATGATAATATTAATCATATAAAAATTTCGTTATTCATATTAGTCTAAATGATATAAATGATATATGTATTCAGGATAATATTAGTCATATTAATGTATCACTCTATGACAATGACTTGTTCATTACCAATACCGATCCTAAAAAAAATTATAAACTAACAAAATCATCCCTAATCTCAACATGTAAACCCAAATTATTTTCCCATATCATATATGATAGTATGTACCTATTTGAATGTAAGTTTAAATTTCAAATGCAAATCATAGGTGGTAAATTTCGCTCACATATGCACGTCACACATGATGATTTCCAACACAGTAAAACCTTTGTTATGGTTGTAATGCCATACTACAAACATAATTTCCATATTCACAAAACCTCTATGGACATATCAAATCGAAAGGGTAGTGGACATATCAAATCGAAAGGGTAGATGAAAGTAAATTTTTAGAAGATAGATCACTTACATATCAACATAGTTTCCTTATTCACAAAACCTCTATAGACATATCAAATTGAAAGAGTAGATGAAAGTAAATTTTTAGAAGATAAAACACTTACATATCAACATATGAGTTGTAAAATAAAGGTTAGATAAAAATTTAAATCCCTATCATACACTTAAACAAGTTATTCAAATATTATGTAACTCTTCCACCATAATTATTCCTAGTATTGATTTACAAGATATATGTAATTTAAATACAAAAGTGAAAAGTTTACCGTGATTAATAAAACATTAAAGATTTTTTTTTTCTCCCAAGTAAAACTTTATTAAAGCTTCATGGAAATCCATCCAAACACCTTGCTAAGGAAATACTACAAACAAGATCCATTTAAAGCATAGGAGTTTTAGAACGAGAAGGAGTTAAATTAAAAGAGTTGATATTTTCATATTACTATAAAGAAAAACTACACAAATTGGCCATAGTTTCATTCCAAATCATCAACAATAACACAAATTACAATGTTGGTCATAGTCATACTTTGTCAAATGCTTATTTTATAAAGAAAAAACGTAGGAAAAACCAGATGCAAAATGAATATAAATTGGGATATTAGGAGTGAGGTAATTTGACAAGGTTTGAAAGCATAGTCATGAAATCCAAGCCTATTATTTCACATGCAACATAGAAATAAATGAAGGAAGATTAGTAACTATTTTATTGATTTTTAATTACCTTGTTTATAGTGTCGTTTGGGCTTAATGGGTAAGTAGAATCCATGCTTGTTTTCACTCCAGACTATGGCATGAACTATGCTCCAAATCAAAATTATTTTATCTGAAAAATATAAGGAATCAAGGCTCAAAGTAAGTGGTTGAACTTGGATTTCATTAAAATAAATACTTAGAAGCCAAGCCAAAACATATATCCATATTCCCCAGTCCCCAGACTTCATTCTCATGGACTCCAAACTCACAAAATGACTTTGTTGTCAACGAGGGAGAGGAAAACTCAAGATTGGATTTATTCCCCTCCAACAAAATATATCATAACAATGGACTATAGCATGAATTAGGTTAGGATACAAGGGTTTATCTCCTTCAATATGCATTGTTGGATCATAACATGGCCTTGATTTGATAATCATGCATTGTTGGATCATAACATGGCCTTGATTTGATAATCACAATTGATACCCACAAATTTTACTCTCCACGAGTTCATAAGGTGGATGGTTGCCAATCTTCGTATTTAAACCATATAGTTTACCATTTTACAAGCGCATAATCATAGGTGACGGTGTATCCTTTACAAAATTTCTGCAAATGCTTTGCAATGGTGGCTAATATTTATATATTTCTTGGCATTGCATTTCAATTTAGGAACCAAAAAAATTCTTGGTGTATCCTTTACAAAATTTCTGCAAATGCTTTGCAATGGTGGCTAATATTTATATATTTCTTGGCATTGCATTTCAATTTAGGAACCAAAAAAATTCTTGGAGGGATGCGTTATGTATTGGCTTCGTAACCATGTTTCACTTGGTTGCAAGTTTGATATACCAACACCATTGGAGCTACAACATACAATCCATCCATAAGTTATGTGCATATAAATGCATTTTGAAACAAGCATGCAAAACCTAACATGAGTAATCAAGCTTCCTATGTGCACAAATTATCATATCAGTGCTAATTTTCGCATAAGAACTAACGATTGTTTTTTCAATTAACAATAACATCCTACATAACATCCCAATATCATAAGTCACCACGAGTGATAAGATCTGAGGTCAAATATGAAGTTAAATCATCGATAGTGTAATGAATACAACCACGAAAGGATCACACTTTAATAGCATATCAAATAAACATGGACAATGAAAATGTAACATATTCATCACTCTAACTTAAGTGCACATTAGGAGTATACACTATAGCACATAAAAAAAACATTTGGGCTATTAAATCTCAGGGATGATTTTAATGATGAAAATTTATTTTAAAATGTAGAAATTTCCGTGAATCTTTCTAATCCTTCATATGTCAACTATAAATATTTGACAATATTTTTGTAAAAATATTCAAATTTCTAAGAAAATATTCAAATTTCTAAGGATTTTATATAGTTTATATAAAATTTTGGCAATTTTTAAGGTAAAATAATTTCATCCTATAGAATTTGGGTGAATCATTTTTAGAATGGCGAATCTTGTTTTGGGAAAAACCATGGAAAATTAGCCCATAAGAGAAATTTAACCCCTAAAATCATCCTCGCTATTAATCATTAAAAGGGTGAAATTAGTGTTTATTAAAGCCGAGGGAATATAAAAAATTGAGTACACTAAGAATCATGTTGTGAGACTTTGCAATTATGTGATGTTGACCCTTTTCAAGTTCAAAAATATCTACCACTTGCTTACCAATCACCTCTACCATCATCATACCTTCTTTGCTGATCCACAATATGAGAAATGCTTTCACCTTCTTTGACTTTCTTTTTTAAATGTTTCCATCTTCCAAACCATTGACCTCTCCTCATTTTTTTTAGTTGCTTCTTCAATCATTTTTTCACAATTATCAGGGTTTCTTGATAATCTATTTCCATTCAATGGGATTTCAAAACATTAAATTTATCTTAAATTGTATAACTTAGACCATTCACATATTTAGTAATGGATTCCAAACTCTCTCCATTCTACTTAGATCTCATAAAAAGTTTATAAAATTTCTTTGTGTAATTTTACATATTAAATTTTTTCAAATTTTGCAATCTTTTGAGTAGCTTTATAAAATTACTTTGTGTAATCTTATATATTAAAGTTTTTCAAATTTTGCAATCTTTTGAATAGCTTTAAAGCTGAATCCACAAGAAAAAATTTCCACTTTAACACCAGTTTTATTTATAAATATAAATTTAAATTTCTCATTCACACATATATTTTATATTTTAAATAATACTTAAATACATTGAATATAATTAAATACATTAAATATACTTGAACTATACTTGAACTGGAAACAACCACAATAATAATATAAACGTGTCAATATATATCAATAGTCATATATTTAGTACAGTCTATAAAAAAAAAAAATGTTATTAATGTGATATACGCCTATTAATATATATATATATAGACATATTACTGTACTTGTTTTTAGAAACATGCCAACTCATAAAACTATATTAATAATACTTATCATATATTATTATAAAATAAATTTTTTTATTAATGTATATAGATATATTACTGTCGTTTTTAAAAACATGCCAACTCATAGGATTATATTGATAATACTTATCATATATTATTATGAAAATACATTTCCATTAATGATTAGTGTATGAAAAACATGCCAACTCATAGAAGTATATTGATAATACTTATCATATATTATTATCAAAATACATTTCCATTAATGATTAGTGTATGATTGACTGTCATATATGTTTATTTATATGTTATAATAATAATAAAATGTTCATATAATTTACTATATACTCAATAATATAGTGTTATCATGTTTTAATATTAATAAAAATTTAAATTATATAATTTAGTTGTGTGTTCTATTTTTAAGGTATTTTTTTGAATTTGAACCTGTAACCTCATAAAAAAAAACACATTCTTAACCATTAAGCGCATTTAGACTATATATATATATATATATATATATATATATATATATATAT